>CM052285.1:9848622-9939948 GCA_028455765.1 Lasioglossum oenotherae | reverse complement strand
TGGACGTATAGGAAAAAAATGAAAAACAGATTCGGAATCAGCGCGGAAAACTCTATAAGAATCGCGTAGTGGGAAACGAAATACTTTTTAGCTATTGTTCAGTGTAATCAGAGATTGTATCGAAGAGCATGGAGGGTGATGCGAAAAGCTAGAGGTGTTAAATGTTTAGCTAAAGAAGGAAGGAAACCAGAAGATAGACAAGAATTGATGTTGCAGGTGGGCTCGGTTCGCCCCGACACTACGGAGGAGTGAGTAAGGAACAACAACAACCTCTTCTTTCACCTAGTCATCCACATTCGGGTTGCCCACCAACACCGACTCACAATCAACACAACGTAACGAACACCCAACAACACTTCTCCAACCAACAACATTCTTCTATGATATACCACACAACCGCCAATACTATCAACACAGCAGAAATGCAGAACAATCAGTTCTGTTACGATAGGACGTCTGTTCCGCTGTATTCGTCAGGGCCTGGGGATTCGCAGGACGGCAGGTCTCTACCTCCCGGTAATCCCGTCAATCACCAATTGGGTGGTAAGTCATGTGACCATTTAATGTCATGTGACCATCACTTCGTCTCATCATTTACACCCCCTTGTTCTCACCATCTCATCCACCCCATGTACGACTTGTCCGATCAAAAACTCTGTTCGTACACCTGTTCGTCGTAAAGGCATGCGACATCTTTTTTCGGTTCATCGGACCACATTATTCTATCACCAGACACACCCCCATCAATGTACACCAGAAATTTGTAAATATGATAATTGTGTTCAAACGCAGAGGTTCAATGTACCTGTGTATATCATCATTTTCTAATCACTCGCAAGTCTTCCATTATCTCATGCTATGTTTTCGGGGAATTGGTGTGTGTGTTTATTAATGAAACTCCACGAAATGTTTTGTGCAGTAACTTCGCTGTTCTACCAACCTTCATCGTCGAATCTTCATTACGTCTCGATCTTTTTCTGAAATTAGATTCTCGTAAGATAATAGGATTCCACGTGAAAACGCAGACTTTCTGGAGTATTGTATAATTTCGGATTATGTTGAAATTTAAATATGTGGTATTCTTCAGTGACCGAATTTCAAAGGACTTTTTTGATATCCTAAAAATTATTTGAAGATATCGTAAAATCCTTTGAGATTCGGTCACTGAAAACTACAAATCATATTTAAATTTCAACATAACCCTAAATTCTACTCAGAAAAGTGTCCGTTTTCGCGTAGAATGACCCAGTAGTGATTACTGCATGACATTTTTGTTATTGTGACCACACCCGTTAGAAACGTACTCTCTTCGCTACTTCATAGCACGATAATGAATTATGCAATGCGATCGGGGTAAATCATCGTTGGATAGAAATGCCTCTGGAAGATTTCTACAGAATTGTTACGTAGTCGGACAAGCTCATTTATAACGTACATCATCTATGACGTGCATACATCCACCCCACACTAATTCCAGCGATACAACGTTCCAGAATTGCACCCTATCTCTTTCTTTAGCAAATATAGAAAAATCACACTTTTCTAGGGTGATTGTAGACACCGATGTACTTATGTAACAGGCATAGTAGATAAGTCACGTAGGAGAAACTGTCCTCTGTACCATATATCTTTTTTAGGTACCTCTCTTGTGCCCTGTATGCGTTCAAAATCACTGTACCTATTTTTTAAGGTGGACTGGAAACGGAAGCGGGCAAATTCAGTCCGACATCATTCTTTCTTCGTCTGTTGTATCATTGTCTCTATTAATCATTCATATTTCCAACGCAATGTCTTTATTGATCAATTATATCAATTATATTATATTCCTTTCTCAAGGTCAGATGCTTAAACACATTTCTACAAGAAGTCACATTTTTCAAAGCATGAAATAATGATTTATATTGGTAATTTGCCCATTTCCGCTTCGGAATATGTACGCACCGATTAGTGACTGCCTCCGGCACCTCCGGAACACATGAATTATTAGCGTCACTGTCACTTGCACCATATGTGAAAAGCCTGTGCTGGAAACTAATAATACGTATTTGCTGCCTCGATATATCGTAAGACTGAACCTTTTGTATCGATATGCCTAATCAGGATCTAGCAATAATTGTTAACTAACAATGTCCAGAAAAACAATGGCATCCGTAGTATCGTAGAATTTTCAATCTTTCTCTTTATCTTTCACGATACAAAGAAATGTCGAAACACGTTCAGACTCGATTTATTTATTATTATAAACTGTTTAGACAATGTAAAATAGAATTCACATCGACCTGTACAATTCGGTGTGACACCCTCGCCTCCTCACATTTGTTTCTTTCAGTTTATGTTTAAGTATGTTGTGCTTGTCGTCTTATCATACTTTCTTTGTGTTTTTATGTTGTACTCCACCATTAATCCCTTGTTGTTCAACCATATGACGATTTTTGTACGTGTTTTTGTGTTTGCGAGAGGGATGTTCTGCGATTGGTGCACGATCGAAGTAAACGTTTAGCTGCCCGGTAAACAATCTGCTCGATTTTGGACGGGCATCTGTGTCCGCAGAAGTATCGCTTTCTGCTGGCAGAAAGAGCCGGCACACCCTGCCAGCATAAATCATACTTCCGCGTCCGAATAAGTATCGCTTTATGCTGGCAGGGTGTGCTGTCCAAAATCGAGCAGATTCCGAGCATCCTCAGCTTCCAGCAGCGTTCTGACAGCGTAATGCTCGATGTCTGCTCGCGGCAGGCCTGCCTGACTGGGTGTATTCAGAAATAATCAAGGATTTTGGTCATAAAACAATGTCACATTGCTGTATGAATACAGAACACGTTAGATTTGTATTAAATAATTGACAATGTTGTATATTGTTTTACATTGATCGTCCTCCAATCTTCGCGTCAATGTTCGGTTGATCATAACGATTTTTCAAAAACACCAACGAGAAAGAAAAGGGTTTACTAACAACGACGAATCTCCATGTATAGTTCATCGAGCTTTCGTGACTAATCATATATTGTCACTAAAATGCAATTATTATTTAAGCAGGTCGACGGTCCTCTGAGCTCTCGGTCTTCTTTTTTATGTAATTTCACTGCTACGTGTCCACGTGAGAGCAACCTACAGTTAATTTGAAGATTAGAACGTGAAGTGTATAGAAACGTTTTCACATTTGTACAGAAACATTTAAATACCTCCTTGTGTCTGTTAAAATATTATATATAACTGAACGAATGCGTACTATTTAGTATAGCATGCTTGACCGAGGAGAAATATATTTTCTAAAGTCTTAGAGATATATTTTCTAAGTCTAAAGCAAAGTCTTCTTGATTAAGTATACGAAGAAGTATTATTGTAAAATATTAGAACTCATCTCTCAGATGGACACGCTTGGCAACACAAGCTTCCGTTGTGTCTCTAGCGAACGATTCTCGGCTTCGTCTCATTCTACCATTTTTTATTTACGTTCTCTTTATTCCATTCGTCTCACCTCTCTATCTCTCATCCTCCAAGAATATATTTCATTAATTAGAGTGCGGATCTTTATGCAGAATAAAAATGTTCGAAAAATGCTAGAATATAAAATTCGACGGAATTCAGTACAATTTCAATTTTAATTTCTGATCTGAAAAGACTACTGCCACGGAAAATGAGATCTGATTCGATCTTCTTAAAATTCCTCTACGAAATGCATAAACATCCGCAGTCTACTCATTAATTAGACTGCGGATCTTTCTGCAAAATAAAAATGCACAGCATCGAACACGAGAAGCAGCAGTGGGCTCATTTCATCGCTCAATGACTTTGTTGCATTAAAGACAATGTTACAATACTCTTCCAGCTTCTTTACAAATGCATAAACATCCGCAGTCTACTCATTACGCTTGACCAATCACAGTGGCCCCCGGATGGGCAGCAGGCATCGGTGTACCGTCTTGTCACGGGCTAAAGTTGTGTTACGAACTATGTTACTGCAATATATATTGTAAATACCGCATTCTGTAATAAAACATTCATCCTGTACCTTTGACTAACTCTACGTTACGGCTTGCACATTAAGGTACCATCCGCAGAGATAACAAACCAACAATTCGAGAGACTTTCTTGTTCCATTCAGCAAATCCATAAACAATAAACTAACAGAGAATGTGTTCTTTTGTCACAGGAAACGCCAGCAGCACTTCAGAGTTCGTCAGGCAAGAATTAAGAGCGATAGTTGGCGCAAGGACGCAGCAACAGCAGCAACAGAGGGTACCGAACAACCTGCAGAACAATCTCTCCAGTCAAGTCTCGCAGGATGATCTCGATGCGCTTGGTCTCAACTTTGAAATGTCATCTGCAGGTACGTCCCTTCGCACATCTACTCTGCTTCTTCCTTTACACACCACGGAGAGACGTAGAGATCAGGGGACTAGAACATCGAACACACTCTCTCGCAGAACAGCCAGCTGTTATTGTAGAATATATATTTCTCGTACGTGACTCTCCTCTGGGTTGAAAGATCAACGATGAACATGTATTCTGCAATTTTCACTTTGCTTCGAGAACAAGACATTCATTTACACATCGTAAAGCAGTTCGACACTGTTTATTCTCCTCCGCTGCCACGAAAAATGGTGAAACCTATCGACATCTTGTTAAAACTAACTCGATGTGGTATTCTTACGCGCAGTATTTTCTCCCGGAAGCTGTGAAGAAGTATTACAGGGATTCCACAAAAGTTACGCATAGATTCAAACCTCTTTTTAACCATGTAACCAGCTTCAAGTATTGTTATTTAATTGTCGTTGCAACGTTTTAACGAGATAAATGCTTGAAGTTTGTTACGCCGTACTAGAGATAGACAAATATCATTTTAGAAAGATACTTGTTGTCTGCTTTACTGCGACACAAAACCTCTGCGCTTCTTAAAAGGCTAAATAAAAGTCTAAATAATGATTTATGATAAAGATTGGTGGTAACGACTGCTGTTACGATGTCCTAACTAGGTGAGGCTGTGGTTAGCGATGGCCCTGCAAAGAGCTGGGCCATTGGGAGTGCCGGAAGTGCCCCCTCGTCCTCCAGGGTAAGACCCTTCCGACAATTACTTTTACATGTGTATATATATATATATATATATATATGTGTATATATCTATATATATATATATATATACATATTTTATCTTTTTATATTTTTTTTTATTTTGTATGCTATGTCTACCCTTCTTCGCTTGGCTTCTCAAAACTTATTTTCTGCACGAAACATGTTTAATGATTTTTCTCTCTCTACGCACCGAGCGTAAAACTTTTTAGGGGGTATTTTTTAGCGCTCTTTCTTGCATGTTATCACTTGGACGTTACTTTTATTATTGTTTATTTATATATAGATTTAGTGGATATATATATTGCAAGATTAAACACACCACGCAGTGTATTTATTATTGTCGAGTATTACTAATCATCATTCGATTCTTCGGTCTGCGGAGAACGTGTGGATGAATATTATTTAATAATCTAATAATGTAATATATTATTTTATTTATAAATTGAATGAATAGAGAGAATGAACTTTTATACAGGGCGAGTCCGAAGAAACAGAACACCCAAGTATCTCCGTTACTTTTCGTTGAACAAAAAAACTTCTCAGGGCACAGTTACAGTGTTTGAAGGGCCACATGTAACGGTATATTATAACCCTTATAACGAATGTCCAGCAGCATCGATTGATGTATTAAAAAATACCTCGTTCCATTAAAAAAAATATCGATGACCTTGAAATCTTGTAAAAAAAGTAACCTTGAAAATTTTTTCCCTTACACCGTTACATGTGGCCCTTCAAACAGTGTAACTTTGTCCTGAGAAGTTTTTTTGTACATCGAAAAGTAACGGAGATATTTAGGTGTTCTGTTTCTTCGGACCCACCCTGTATACACTTTGGTTACGATAACTCTAGAAATAACATTGCATTTATTGTTGTATCACGCGCAGAACTAATTTCATCGATAGAAGCACAGTTTTCTCTCGAGAGCTTTGAATGTACTTTGTGTTTCTGTTAATCTTCTAATTTTTATCTAGGTAATTTAAGAGTATTCTTGTAGATACGAGAAGTTAGAAGCGTTAGATAGATTGAGATGTTAGAGAAATCGAAATGCCGTCTTGTTGCATCGTGTAACATTTGTAATATTGTAATGCTTTTTCACAGTGAACCGATAAATATTGTTGCATCGAGCCAAATTTAGACACTGTTTTAGTAACCTGAGATATATTTGAAGAACATTTAAGATGGTTTTTCCTACAGATTTTGAAGCGAATTTCAGCTTCACGGTGGCGCAAACAATCTAGCTAGAATTTATCAGCAGTTCTTCGAGCGTTCTATGAAAATTTTATTTGAATTCAATTAATTTGATGTTACCAAGGATCCATCGATCTGCTTTCACATGATCCTTGTATATTCGATGATCTTTGACGTTGCTTCTTAGCGTTCTGCAATGTAACTACTTCAATCAGTATGAACAAGTAAAGAAATTAAAAGCGCTGTTGTTCTCTACGTTGGTTGCTTGTCGTGTGGTTATATTCACACTCTACATAGTATAGAGCGTTTTCCTTTTTCTTTCCTTATATACTCTTTCCAAACATCGCTAGATTAGTGGTCTATGGGATGTATTAGAACATTAGATGTATAGAACATATATATTTGGCTTTCGTACAATTTTCTGTTGGATTCATTAGCTATGCATTCTCCTATGTAGATGCGTCTTTGTCAAAAGTATATTCTTTTCTCTTTATACTTGAGTATAGTAGTGGAGTATTTGTAAAATGTAAAACTCTTTGTACTCTTTATTGGACTCGTACGATACAATAAAGTGTTCATATATTTGAAAAATTAAACTCAAATTGTTTGAAAATGTATAATACGTAAAAATCGTTTGTTTTATTGATATTTCAAAGATAAATGGACAATCGTTCGGTGTCGCGTTGCACTTGCGTCATTTAATTTTCAATTATGGAGCACATGCAACAAGCAGAAACGCGTCAGTTCCACCGTATTGACTCCATAGCCAGTGTTGTTGGTCTTTTATATCGCAAAATGTAGCAGACATTCATTAAAATTCAGATTCATTCATTTGGTCCGACGTTTCCCTCAATTTTCTCGAAAACCGTTAGTCTCCCAAGAAAAAGTAATACAACAAAAAGACGCAGCCTGTCCAGATTTACAGGTTTCGTCTAACACATTTTCCGACACGGTCAATAGTTTATAAAATATTATACAAAAACAATTTTTATGCTTGATCAGTCTACTTAACTCTGACGCTATGTTTCAGACTTCTATGGAGGAAGTGGCTCGAGGTGATCCGAAGGTGAACCAGTCTTCGCTGTTGCAGAAGCTGTTGTCTGAGTGACTGCAGGCCAACAATGCCATGCATGGTAGCGGGATCTATGTAATATACGTTTGAGCATGAACGATAAAAACGGGAAACGATGAAGAACAAAAATACTTCTTCAAGTTTCACACGCATACACATAGTCACACGGAAGAGAGAGAGAGAGAGAGAGAGAGAGAGAGAGAGAGAGAGAGAGAGAGAGAGAGAGAGAGAGAACAGTTTACACCCACGTGTCTCACACACATTGTACGTAAAATGGATACGATTGTATTATATGTAACGCTGCGACACGCGAAGTCAGTATTCAGATACGTATCACCAAATACAACGCGAGAAATTCGTACGCCGCTGCGCGGGCTGTTAGGTCAACGGAAGAAGTGTTCAACCACTCTGTTTGTTTATTTCACGCGGATTTGGAGGACCGTAAGTTTCCCGTTCGGCTATGACGCAGAGGAAGAAGAAGAAGGAATCGGCCACGTTCTGGTCTTGGTTTATATATACATGTGATGATGATATTGTATGTGTGGATTAGAGTGGCTCTTGAATTTCTTTTATGGCATCAACTCAGAATTGGGAGGAATAATAGGAGAAAAGTCTGTAAAAATGGATTAATCTTTTCTATTCGGAGCTGTTTTAACTCGAAAATTCATCATTCTTTCCGACCTAAATTATTCAGCTGGCAAGAAAGTAATTTCGGTATTTTAAGTTGTAGTAAAACCGAATTTTTTTATTCAAGCGATGAACTTTTAATTGATAAAATATTTTCTTATTTATTCTTTTTGGCGAAAGATCATCCAACAAAAGCCAAAAATATCTTATTCATTAAAATTCATTGCTTGAATAACAAATTGGGCTATATTTCACCTTAAAATACCGAAATTACTTTCTTCCGACCTAAAATCATTCCATTCTATTTTGGGTTGGAACGAAAATTCGTTACGTTTGTAAATAAAAATTCAAAGCTGAAATTTTCATTCATTTATTCCGTTCTAGTACTTTTTGCCATTTCCGAAGTAACTTCTCGTATTATTGAATAAATATATGAGTAAATACGTTAATTTCATCTTTGATTTTTAATTTGAAAATGCTACGAACTCTCGGTCCAACTTAATGTATGACTTTTTTAATTTTATGGATATTAAATTGACATAATACGTCATACAATACGTAGATATTTTAGTAATTGATTAGATGCCAACGTATTTAATAAAGTAAACAGTATTTTACCTTACGATGTGAAGCTTGCAGAATATGTCGTGGGTCGGCCGGGTGAGATAAGCGACTAAATTTGAATTTTCTCAGAAACTGTTCGTCTCACAAAACAAAGTAGTAAGACATAAAAGACGCAGCTCGTCCAGATCTACAGTTTTCGTCTAAGGGTGAATTTATAGTGGAGCAGCGAGGTGAGCTGTGCGGTGAAAAAAAAGAAAAACAAAGAAAATACATATGCACTTTTTCATTAGTATGTGTCGAAATGTTGTCACGAATGTTGTTTTCTTTTCACCGCGCCGCTATCATCGATGCTCGCAGCTCCACTATAAATCCACCCTAACATATTTTTCGATGCGGCAAATAATTTAGAAGATATAAGAAAAAAACATTTCATTCGCATATTGTATCATATTTCAATATTTAATCCATTTGAGGCACACTTCTTCCCATCACCTAATCTCGCTCAAACTTCCCACAGATTTTCTCCTAATCATTTCTCACAAAACTCTGGTGGGGGGTGCCACAAAAGAAAATCAAAAGTATCAAATAAGAGCCACCCTAGTGTGTATATATATAGAAGGAGCAAAAAGCCAGCTTCGAACGATACTCGAGTATATAATAAATATATATATAAATATTAGGTTGGAACGAAAGTTCGTAGTATTTTTAAATAAGAAGTTTAAAGATAAAATTAAGATATTTATGTACAGGTTTATCGAATAACATGGCAAGTCACCGAAAAAATGGGAGAAAAGTAATAGAAGAAAATGAAGAATATGTTATCGAACAAATCTATGTATAAACATCCTAATTTTATCTTTGAGCTTTAATTTAAAAAGGCCACGAATTTTCGTTCGAACCCGATATATAAAATTGTATGCATATGTTTATGTACGTACATATATGTTCGCCGATATATACGTACGTGTATACGTGTGTATGTATGTGGATATTCATATGCGTATGTGACAGCGACGACGCGATGCGGACCGTCAGTGTTGTATTTGGTATCACTGGGAAAAAAGAAAGGAAAACTACGTAGGTACCTCAAAGGTATACTTTACTATACCACTGGCTGTTGAACATAGAACTATTTATAGGTTTAATTATTGTACACAAGATTGAGAGAGGAAACGAGAGAGAGAGAGGAAACGAGAGAGAGAGAGGAAACGAGAGAGAGAGAGGGATGAAGAATTCTAGAAATAACGAAAAAAGAAGATAAAATAATAGAGCACTATCCACGTATTCTCTTTTTCTTTTTTTTTAATTTAACATCCTTTTTGACTATTACATTTATGAATAATATATTTGTGATTGTAAGAAATCTGCAACCAAAATGTGACAAAGAATACTTGTTGTTGTTAATATGATTATAAACTATTATTATTATTTTATTTTATTATTATTATTGACATCTCAATCATTATTATCACACTATTACCAATTATTCTTGTTGCAATTACTATATATTATTATTATTATATATATAATATTAAGGATTATTATTATTTTTATTATTACGATAATAATAATTATTAATAATTGATATTATTGATGAAAGAACACACACTTGGAATACGCATATTTCTAATTCAATAGTAAGAGTACCTTTTTTATATACCTATATATATATACATATATATAAAATCTGTAATATGTGTATATATGTATGTATAGACGGTTTATATAGCGCGTTATATACGAATAATTCGCCTGATTAATTGTATATAATCGGTATATAGATTTACGTATATTTATATATATATATATGTATACGTGTGTGTATGTGTGTGGCTGTGCGTGTATGGCTGTGTGTGAGAGAGAGCGAGAGAAAGAGGATAAAAGAGAAACAGAAATAAGGAAATCGAAAGAGAGATCAATCAATTCTATTTTGTATAGCTCGGTGAAAGAAAATTCTCCTTTCGGCTCTTAGAGATTGCACATTGAAAAAGTGGGAAAACAAACGAATTACTTTATTCAGCCCCTTGCCTTACAATATCGTGTCCTGAACAGATACTAATAAAAATATATGTCAATGATTTCCTATAACCGAAACCAAATTCCATTTTGGTTTGGTTGATGTACAGCTATCGGAGAACATACAAGTTTTCTCCTTTTTTAGGAAATTACGATCTACAATATTATTCTAATCGTTCTAATCGTTGAAACCGTAAAATATTGGTTGGCAGCTAAATTAGCGACCTTTTGTTCCGTAATTCTTTTGTAGTATCATTTTAATCTGATTCAGTGACCATTCCTTTTGAACTGTACGTCAAATATGTTTCTTCTATCGATCGCATTTGCTGATAATAAATTTTTAAATGTTTTCGGCGCAACGGTTCGATCGTTTATTACGAATTATAAACTGTACGTCATTGGAAAGCTCTGAATTTTACGATTAAAGGTCGGGGTTATATAAGCCAGTTCAGGCCATCGGGCAGAATATTGTTATATCGTTATCCAGGTTTATGTCAACTATTTGCGAACAGAAATGCATGCCAGGCTTCGTTCCGATATTTCTTTTCGGGACGAAGCCTGGCAGGCATTTCCGTTCGAAAATATTTGACAAAACCAGGGTAACAATATACTGTCCGATCACCTGAACTGGCTTATATAATCCGACCTTAATTTGATAGAAAATACTCGTGCTTAAAAATATATATTTGTTCGAGAATATGTGGAGGTTACTTAGTTGCCAACCATATTGAATCGTAGGGCGAGGGGTTGAAACGCGCGACGTCTCTGTTGTTATATACGTTGGATCGGGAAGAAAAAATAGGAAACACAAAAGCGAAGAGAGAGAAAAACGATATTTAAAAATAGAGGAGGAGGAAAGAGAGGAAGAAAAAATACGTGTTAATCAGGTTTATATGTATATACACACGCCGCGCGATACAAAACAGGAATGTGTGGCGTATATATATATATTATATATATATATATATGTATATGCATATGAAAGAAATCTCACGCAAGTGTCTTATTTTTCCAGGATGTTTACCACTTACTAAACGAGAGAGAGAGAGAGAGAGAGAGAGAGAGAGAGAGAGAGAGAGAGAGAGCGCGAGAGAGAGGAATGAAAAATAAATTAAAGTGAAAAAGGTGACGGAGTAATTATTGGAAGAAATTTGCTAGAAAAAAAGCGAGAGAAAAGGAAACGCGTCTCCCCTATTGTTTGGAAGAAATTGTTGTAAGGAATTATTGGAAGAAATTGTTGCAAGAAAACGTGTAAACTATATTTGTAAAATTGTTGTTACCTATTGTACATCTCCGGTGTTCTTTCTTGAACATTTCTGTTCTTCTGTTTTTATGTATATTGTATTATTGCGTAATGACTTTTGTTTGTTTTTGAAAAGTCGATCTTCTTTCTCGTTGGACGAGTTGGATGGCGAATTTTGTTATCTTTCTTTGATCGTTTAGGTGTTTCAGGGAAAATTGTGGATCTTGAGGAAGTGGGAGGAGAGAGGGAACTGATTGTTTGATTACTAGCGTGGCTCTTATTGTAAATTTTTGAATTTCTTTGCTGGCACCAACCTCAGATTTGTTATAAATAATTGGAGAAGGGTCTGTGCAAAGTTTCAGTGGACACAGATAATGGGAAAACATGCCAGTAATGGAGTAAATATTGAAATGATTAATTTCAGGTTGATAAAATCGTTTTTTTCGAATATCTTCGAAATTATTTAGCCAGGCTAAAAATATATTACATGAAATATGTAGATCTGGATAAATTCAGGGAAATTTCAAGTTTTGTATTCAGGGAAATTTCTAGTTTTGTATTCAGGGAAATTTCTAGTTTTGTATTCAGGGAAATTTCATATTTTAATCGAGGAACAGGTTTCCTTTAACACATTTTCCAACACGGTCAACAGTTTATAAAATATTTTACAAAAACAATTTTTATGAGCCTTAATCTAATCATTTTAATATCTAATTCTAATATGGCACATTTTCCCGTTACCCAATTACGCTCAAACATTGTACAGATATTTTTTTCATTATTTCTAACAACTCTATAGCTGTGCCGTAAAAGAAAAGAATCTATCCAAAAAATTTCTAACAAGATTAAGAATAAAAACCACCCTATTGATTACAATGTGATAAATAATAGACAGCGGATCTTTATACAAAATAAATACGTTCAACCTGAATTGCAACAATCCGGACACGGATAGAAATTGATCTTCTTTCTTAATAGGTTTCAATTATTAATTATATAACAGCATTTTTTTCAAATTCTTCCAATGTTTTCACTGTTGTAAATTACACCTGCTGATTTATATAATAAATGCATCAAATCCGCTGTCTAGTGATAAAAAACTGGCCTGGTCCGTAAAACGTGTGAAAAAAATCATCTCTGTCGCACTTTCTTCCAATTCGAGCGGTGTTACAATGTTGCGTGAAGAAAAACCAAGAGGAAAAACAAATCTATAAAAAAAAGACGATACATAAAGAAAACCTGTAAAAACACATTCGTGAGGTACTCTGAATATGTACACGTGCATACATAGACACGTATACTCGTTTGTTGTGTCGCGCGTCGCCGTTCACACACGGATATACGTGTGCGTGCACACGCGCTCACGAGCGCGCGCGCGTCTCTGATTTTCTCTCTTTGTTGCTATTTTTCCGTTGTGATAACATTTTGCCGATCTTTATGCAAAATACTCATATATTCTGCATCGATTCTGGGAGCAGTAATTAAATAAAAATTCATTTTATCCCTTGAAATAGTCATTTCACGTTGAAAAACAACATAACAATTTAATATTCTTAGATTTATAACATTTTTCACTGTTTTATAAAACAATTTCAATGTTTCGTAAAATAATTTCACCCGGTTAATTTCTTCATGAATTAATTAAATTAATTGAATTGCATAAAGATATCCAATTTCTTCATGAATTCATTAAACCGATTAAACTGCATAAAGATCCAAATTCTTCATGAATTAATTAAACCGATTAAATTGCATAAAAATGCAAATTCTTTATGGATGAATTAAATTAATTAAATTGCATAAAGATCCGCAGTTTAATGATTATCCTTTTTAGATCCTTCGAAATCTTTGATCCTCTCCCTTTCTGGTGCGCCCGCGCACGTGTGCGCGTACGTACACGTGTATGTATGCCCGCGCGTGTGTATGTGTGTGCTTACGCCTGTATAAGTGCGGATATGTGTGTGTGCGTGCGTGAATGAAAATTCGACGGTGTGAGTGCGCGGCTCCGCGTGTTTTTCTCTTTGTGCGTGCGTGCGCTCGTAGGCACGCTTGTACGCGTGTGTGCGTAGTGAATTACGTCATATAGATAGATCATATGTGCTTTCTAATGATGAATAATTTTATAAATATAAATATAATATCGAGATCTCACCGTGTACTTTTATTTCACGTCGGCCAAAATCACCTCGTAAGGTAGCAGAGGCCTGAGGCAGTTATATTGGCAGGAATGTACCGAAACAATCTGTACCGGACAAAAAGACTCCATATACACAAATACACTTGTCATACATTCATTTTTTAGAATGAAATCATATAAATTTTTTAAAATTCTGCGGGGTGCTCAAGGTACCCCATTTCATCGAGAATCTTATTGTACTGAAGCTAACCGCCGCGCATGCGCGTGAAATGTTGCGCATTTTTGGCATCACTGAGTGCGAGGGAAAATTGAACCTTTCGAATGCGACGTACAAAAGTGTCGGACGAACATTTTATTTAATATTCTGCTTGTTACAATAATTGTTCTAATTATTCAAGATTTTTATTCCTCCCGTTATATCTACGTTTTAGTTTCTTTTTCCACTAAAACGTATATCTCTTTGTGTCTCCCATTCGCCTCAACGCGCAGTTACCGACTGGTACCTCTGTCGATAACATTTGGCTAACAGTTTGAGCGTTTTGCCGCTGCACGAATTGGCGCTGTACGGACAGTGTTGTACAGCTCCATCTAGCGGTTGATGCGGAACTAAATTTGGCTAGCAGTTTGAGCGTTCTGCCGCTGCACGAATTGGCGCTGTACGGACAGTGTTGTACAGCTCCATCTAGCGGTTGATTCGGAACTAAATTTGGCTAGCAGTTTGAGCGTTTTGCCGCTGCACGAATTGGCGCTGTACGGACAGTGTTGTACAGCGCCATCTAGCGGTTGATTCGGAACTAAATTTGGCTAACAGTTTGAGCGTTTTGCCGCTAGATGGCGCTGTAAGTACTTATACGAAGCGCAAATAATTCGTGCCAGAATTTGCATTACGTATTATGGGGAAAGCGGCACGAATCATTTGCTGCTATAATGAATATCCAATATTTTTCATTTTCCATGAATAAATTATCTTTATTGTACAATACAGACACAAAGATTCTCCAGTATACGTCCGTCAATTTTTTTAGCCCTTCAACAACAATTTCATTGGTTATCCATCCACGGTCTATCACCCCCACCAACTAGCGGTGTGCGAGTGAGATAGAGATGCACCCGGCCGCCATTGTTAGTCTATGATCTAACCTCGAACCTTCGTACTTCTAACTGCTTCTAACCTTAAAACATCTGTCAAAACATTCAAGATCGTTTACAAATAAACACTCTCCGAAATCATGGGTACGTTCTCGCAACGGATACGCGTTTCGACAAATTCTTGGTTAAATAATCTTTTACATTTCAGAAAGATTTATTTAACGGAATAGTATGCAGATGTAAAAACAAAGGACACGATCATGTGTAATTTAATAGACGCTCATTGGTTTCCTCTAACATCGCAAGGAAATATTTACTCGATGACGAAATTATGTTCGACAAACGGCTCGAACAAAGTCTTGGTGGCTTCTCTGAAAAGAAAAATATATTCCTGCGAGTATCACATGATGCCTAATCTCCATTTAAGACCATTGGTTAAGGAGTTACTATTCACGTACATTCCAAGTTTGTAATTCTCAATATAAACAATTATTGACATAGACAACAAATATTTATACAAATTAAATTCTCTTCAGGTGGCGCAGAGATCATATCGATCGACGCCTACAACAAATCTGACACAGGTGATGGCTTTGCGATAGGCATAACGATAATCAAAGTAAGCACGGACACCTCCGTCGAAAGATATTTAAACATCTACACCGAAGGCGTTACAGACGGAGAAGGCGACGAATGCAGTTCCATTGAAGCCATAGCGCAGAACTGTTTAATGGTAGAATTAGCATACACACCTTACCATTTATATCACACCATTCTTCCGCAGCAGAGCTCGCAGAATGAGGTAAAATTTCCTTTTCGTTACTTAATCGTACCCAATTATAATCCTCTTAAGATTCCAGGTCGTCTGGTTGCTTTCGGGAAGCGATTACAAGATCCACATGATCAGAGAGGACAAATTGAACCATGGTTACAGCGAATCTTCCATCGAGAAATACTTTCCAGAGCTGCACGACATTCAGGCAATCTCCTTGTGGATTAATATCTACTACTACGACCGATACAACTGGTATAATTCTCAAATAATTCTCTCATATATGTCCAAGTGTGCAGATTCAAGGATTACGGTGCTATTCAAATTCGTTTAGGAGACTGACGGTAATCGGTTGTGAATGTGGTTTGGTGAAAGTAGCTATCGTTAATGTTTTAGAACTGAAAGTCCGTCGAAGCTGGAAATTACGATACGACACGCCCATCTCCAGCGTATACGTATTTCCGCAACGAAACTGCATCGCCAAGCCGAGCTTTCTCGGCTCGAATGGTATATAAACAATTGAGAAATGTTATTCTTGTCGGGAGGAATTAATACATTTATAATTTACAGAACGATCTAGCAGCGACGAAGAAACGAAACTGAACGTTCTCGTCGTGAATACTTGCAACGCAGTTGTCTTTATGTGAGTATCACTTGTCTATCCGCATTACGGTGGCTCTTATTTATTCTAGTCAAAAACTTTTATCAAAATTTTTTTTACAGCACTAATAATTAATTTAATGCTCTATTTACATATAAACTATTTACCGCGTCAAAAGATATATTTAAAAAAAACATATCCCTCAATGTAAACTTGAAATTTCCCTCAATTTAATCTTGAAATTTTCATTAATTTAAACTTGAAATTTCCCTTAATTAATAACTTGAAATTGCTTGTAAGACAAACGGTTGCCGAAAAAATTGAGAGAAACGTCGAAACGTTGTTTCATTATAATATTGTAGTAAGAGCCACCCTACTCCGCATTATAAACGAAATAATGTCTCTCTCGTTTCGATTAGGGACGTCCTGAATAATGGAATGGACGAAGATGTGACATTAAACGGTACCGAAACGTCTGATTGCATTCTATGCTCCTGCATTGCAGATATAAATATGGACGGTCAGAATGAGATACTGTTAGGCACCTACGGTCAAGAGATATTAATATTTTCTTTCGTAAACAACACCTGGGAATTGATTGTTAGAAAATTGTTCGATGCACCTGTGCATTCTATTTGCTACATGGACATAACAAATGATGGAATGAAGGAGATCATTGTCCTTACTCAGCGAGGAGTGCATATATTGCAGGTTTGTTACTCTAATTAAAATCCTATCGATGAAAAGTAATCAATTCAAGCATGAATATATAATTTCAGCATAATATTGCGGATGTGAAGGATAAATGGAGGAAACGGTTTCAGAAAATACTCGCAGGAAACGAGTTATAACGAATATAGAATTTTTTAAGTGTTTTATGGAGAAAGTTGAAGCTACTTTTTGGATCTTTTGGAGATTAATGTCGATCGTGTGTACATGGCTTTATGTATATATGTAGTGCGTAATATCAAAAATTGGAGAATCAAAGTGGATTTATTTTTATCCTTGATAATAAAGGAACGTTGCCAAACGATACCTTACGAGTTATCCTAAGAGAATGACTGGTCTTACATTTTTTCATTTTATAATTATAACCAGAGAGGAAATTTCCTCTCTGTTATGACTATTGATGACTATAAAACATTTATATAAAGGTTGGCAACTAAATTCTCGACCTTTTGTTTCGTAGTTCTTTTATTGTATCATTAAGTGCGACCGTACTGCCCTCTTAAATGAAGCATCGAGCTGCCTTCGTTCTGCTCTACTTCTGCCCTCAGCTTGTGCCTGGATAAAGCGATACTTATTCGGACGCAGAAGTATGTTGTTCTGCTGGCACAGCCTACTGTCCAAAATCGAGCATGTTCGCTTACTGGGCAGCACTGCAGTAGGCTGTGCCCAGATCTATTTCAGTCACAGACTACGTTAAATCTAGATCGGATCGAGGCTGCATCTAGCGATTCCTGTTTCATACAGGGTGCCCGAACAATACATGAGTTTTTTGTATTTTTTTTTATTAAACACAGAATCACAGAGCAAACTGGACATGTTGAAGGGGCGGAAGATGTTACATATTTTTTATAGCTGATTTTCTGGTACGACGCGCAACAGGGCTCACCTCCGCCGTTTGTTATTATTATTTATTTATTACACGTTACTATTTGATGTTCTCATTTACTGTACAAAATATCTCGCTGTTAAAAAGTCAGCCCTGGCCTTTTAGTAAAAAAGATACGAAATCGCGGAGGCTGAGCCCGCGTGGGCTAAATACGACGGCCCGGTTTCGGTGTCCGCGCGCGCGGAGATTTTTCCCATTAATGGAAGTAATCAAGTTTTTTATTTACAAATCAAGGCAATATCCGTTAATTATGTTTTTTTTATCTTCGAAATCTTTACGTACACGCTCGCGCCACTCCCGTTCAATTTATTTTCCTACTTTCCCCCTCCACCCAACACGATAATCGAGCATGCTTCTCGATCGTAACTTGATCAAACTGTCGCTCCATTTTCAAACCGCTCAGTGTAGAAAATGAATTACACCGATGACAGTCTTCTCAGTCCAAATAGAATATCTAAACTGTAGCTGAATTTCGGTAGAAAATTAACAACAGCGGTGACATTGCTGAATCTAACTACTTTACGAACCGCTTGTCTCTATATTCGCATTTTATTTACACCGTTTCAATTTTAGATTCGCTAATAACGCTAGCTCTACTTCCTGCGAATTTAGTACAGTTAAACCTCGTCTCTTTACAAAGATCCCTCGCTAATTACAGTCTATTTACATCGTCTGAACTTTCCATTACAGAGAGACTTATCAAAATTATGGATTCTCATCGATCGATGCAACATAGTTTCTCTCGCGTAGCGTGCCGATATCAAAGAGCTTCCGAAGCCAATTGCAAAACCGCACAACGGGCAACTCATCCATTAAAATAGATCTCTGTATAGTCGGAACACGATTGACAAGCATGCTCGATCACTTCTAAGCGATATAATCGTCCCTTCTCGTTTGTAATTCTCTTTTCTTGTTATTTTTGTGACAAACTTTTGTACAACGTATTTATAATTAATAATACAATAATTTAATCCATCCAGAGCGCAACGGCAGCGACAACTGGGCGGTTACGAGAGAATTTACTGTATATATATTCCTGCTTCGTTTCCCCCCATCCTCTTTTATATTAAACTGTCGCATTAGAAAAAAGTCACGATCTCAAATCTGCAGTTCTCGGCTTTTTACCTCCCACTATATATATAATATATATATATGTTTCGTTTGTTTACTCGCGTTTTGTTTACTCGGTTTTCTTGTTTCGTTAAAAATACTACGCTCTCACCCCTCGTACACACGTGTGCATGCATGCGTTTCTCTTATATTCTTTCTCACACAGCGAAGCTGCATCCGACAATAATGTCTCCGCGCCGAGAAAATTGTTAGCGGGCAACAAATTTAACAGAGCTACGAAACGAGAGAATAAAAATGTACGTTGGCTGGATAAAAAACGCTCTATACGTTCTTAACTTTCGTTCAGAATCATTCATTCAGAAAATCTGATTTCTCTGTTTCGAAGATATCTCAATTTTCATTGTGAACAAAAGTTACCCTCAATAACGTCATCTAATAGTTCCATTTGAAATTGCAATTTAAAAGAAAATTTCTATGCTTTCTTTTGGTACAGCACAATTATTGAAAATCCTATTAATAGGCTTCCGGTAGGTGAAGTGTTCACTTTCGATTAGTATCATTCAGAATTCAGGAAATCTGATTTCTCTGTTTCGAAGATATCTCAATTCCACGATACAACGACTGACGTGGCGTCGTTTTAAAAAAATTCTGTTTACAATGTATATGTACATATATATATATTTTATATATATATATAATACAGTTCCTTACAGTTATAATTATAGTCAATCCCTATAATTATCGTCCGCCTATCGATTGCCCGTTAAAATGAACGATACGATATAAAATACATTCGACGTAACGTAATATTCTATTTAATTTCACGCTAACAATTTTCCCCGGCACGCGTTTATATAATAGTTTGCGATCACGAATACAACTTGTATAATTAATAATAGCAATGATAATAACTAATCGTAATTAAAAAGTAATGAAAACAAAAACGAAAAAAAATGCTTCGGACAAATAATTCAATTAAAAACACGACAAAAAGAAACGCGCGTGTAGATACATACATATCTCTATGTATACATACACATACTCACGCGGACAGTAACGTACGTGTATATACACGCATACGTATCCACACCTATACCTACGGCACCTACCTACGTATTTATATATTATATAGAACGAATACCATTGAATACTTTCGTAGAAACATCCAACGGACTTGTATTCGATAAAAGCGATACACTGGATTGTTAATGTTAATTAATCACGGAAGCACGATACGATTACCCAATGTTGCGAAAACGATTTTTCATCGGTTAGCAACATTAACGCGTTCCCCCTATTATCCTCCGACTGCGAAATATATTCTCTGTACGCTCGATAAACTGCTTCCACGCTCGAACAGAGAGAAAAAGGTGCGATTAACGAAGGAAAGATGAAAGTTTCTTCACATTCTCTCGCAGAGTCGTTTCGATGGGCATTGTTTCGCGGCTTTTCTTCAAAGAATGTTCTAAGAGCTCCATTAAACATAGTAGCGAGGTACATTTACTAAGTACAAACGTTTCCTGCCTCTCAAACACGCATACTTAAATAGAACAACATCGACACGGCAAATGCAATGCTAAAATCATAATCCTAAACAGAAATTTAACGATATTTACAAGATTCTCCTGTCTCCCTCCCCCCCCCCCTCTCTCTCTCTTTCTCGTTTTTAATCCTAGAGAAATCAATTCGATTATATTCGAGAGAAAGTGTTGGGTTGGAACGAAAGTTCGTAGCGTTTGTAAATTAAAATTGAAAGCTAAAATTCAGATATTTATTCATAGATTTATTCAATAACATGTTTTCCATTCTGTTCTATTACTTTTTGCCATTTTCGAAGTAACTTCTCGTATTATATTGAATAAACATATGAATAAATACTTTAATTTTGTCTTTGATACTTAATTTGAAAACGCTACCAACTTTCTTTCCAACCCAATAACAATAGTAACCGATTTCGAAGATGATCGTGTGTAGCTGGAAGCCATTTAATATTATGCGATTACGCGATATTTTTAATCGTCGTGCACGAACCTTTTGACAGTAATAAATAGTAAAATAAGCTACGGTTAAAAACTTTTACGACGTGTTGTTTATGCTTCGAATAGAAAACAAATACAATCCGACGCGTTCGAAAATTTCTCGAAAAGAAAAGTGTACGTATCGTGATCCTATTGATCGATTCGAACGAGCGACATTATGTAAAAAAGACATAACGACAAATGCGTCAATGCTATAATCGAATCAACGGTAATACAGATGAGTGAACTTATGAAACTCGATCCGTTTAACATTATGATCCTTTCCGCAAACTTGTTTCTTTGTTACATCACTCGATAAGGGGTAGATACATAATATTCTCAGATATCTCTCTCTCTCTCTCTGTGTGTGTGTGTGTGTGTGTGTGTGTGTGTATTAGTAGAAACTAAAACTGTTAAATAACATTAGTACAACAAAATTTCATTTGCCACGTTTACGCTTAACGAAGACTATAATATTTATATGTTAGCAACGATAATACAGAAAGTGAATCGAACAAGTGTGAACAAACGACACTTCGATCGGATATAGAAATATAATGCGGGAAAATTAAGGATACAAAGTCGACAAACTACTCTCTGTTAGTAAAACTAACTTATCTAGTATCCGAGCGATTATACATTTATGTAATTCTAATTCGTAACGTTTTCACCGAATCAACAGAATCTTTTGTTGTTCGCGCGGTTGCCTGGAGGGAGAGGATGATATGCATCATGTTATCGGATTCTCTTCGAAACAAATCCGAAACACTTTCGAATTTCGAGAACGAACGAAAAGACACGGAAAAATGAACATCTTTTTTTGTTCGTTCGAACGTTTCGAAAGCGTTGGAAATATAGAAAGGCGAGAAGAAGTTCGACGGCCCATCGAACGACTCGGATTCTGATGGCACCGCTTAACGCCACGCTCGGATTTCTTACACGTAGTTGCTTCGTATGAACATTTCTTGAGGTATTCCTTACGAACGAAGATCAAGGAGAAAATGTACGGTCGCTTTCGATCCTTGAAGAGTTGTATGTTAACTGTCCGTACACAAACGTGAACAGCGTAGTATATCGCAGTTTAAGAGACTCGGAACTTTCGCTTCTGCGTCGGACGATGATTGTTCGATGGGTAGGTTCTCATGTTCTGTATCTAATATCGGTGGTCATACCTGATTGACCGCTGCCACATAACAGGAAAGCGATGTGGATTATCCCAGTCAAGATTCTCCTCAGAGTGCATTGAGCGGCGATGATGCTGGCTGTTCGGCCAGAGTTCAGGTGGGGCTAGGAAGCACCAAGTGAACCTGATCCTGGGCTTGGACTGTTCTGTACAACGGGTATTTGATTATAAGGATGATTGCTATTGCACAGTACAGTATAAATGTTCTCCACGTTGCTGAGCTTCTCGAAAAATGGAATTAAGTCTAACAGTTCCGAGTCCGTCATATCGTCGAACCACGACGCCACCGGTACCTGAAAATAGATCCACATTAAAATCCCATACGTTTTTAATAGTTCGTTGCAGTGATGAGATATTGTGCAAGATTTCCCACGCATGCGCGGCGATTTTAACCTCAGCAAAGTAAAATTCTCGATAAAATGGGGTACCTTGAACACACCATAAAATATCGTTACTTTTTTGCTAATATAACTGCCCCAAGATTCCACTATCTTGTCATTATAATATACAGTTAGGAGCATAACTGATCACACACACTTTAAATGGACCAAGCGACTTCAATTTCTCTGTAAGACTAGAAGAATCAGTTTAGTAAATCACGTCTATATAATAAATATGTTGAAAAAACGCTTACAATCGGAATTGTGAAGAACAATAGTAAAAATTGATGTTTACTATTTTTTTTAGCTGGGCCAATAATGAAAATTTCAAAGTTGTAATTTGTAAACTCGTATAAATTACATACGTTCTGAAAATTTCATTGAAATTGGTTAATTGGTTTACGTTACTATTTTGGACGCGTATGCATGAGAAGTCTTGCACAATATCTCACCACTGGTTCGTTGGAGATCTCACCGCATTGTCCGGATGGAAAATGTAGCTGGCTGGGCTGTTATCGACGATGATGATTTGCTGTAAATCCCGTCCTAGTTTGTTTAAATCTTTAACATAGTTTCCTCTGTGAAAAACACAAGATTCCCTAAACAGTCTTGCTCTGAACACTCCCCATCTGTCGAGCAGATCTGCTACCGGATCGGCGTACTGCAAGCATTGTCATTTTTAAAACTCTTAGAAGCCAAGATAAGATACACTGCTGTGCAAAAGAAAGAAGCACATGGACACATGGACAACACGTGCGACAGACTCACAAATCAGATTGATGGGTACTTCTTTCTTTTGTACAGTAGTGTACTTCGTAGTACCCGTACAACGTACCTTGGCTAAACTCGCTGTGAACAACACGCACTCGTACAGCTCGCCCATTCTCTGCAAGAACTCGTCGACGTAAGGCCTCTTTAAAACGTACACTTGATGCACCGTCCCATCAATCTCTACAGGAACAACGAAATCTGCATTGTTGATCGGCTTGAAGGAACTATGCACTAGCGTCTCGTCCAAATCGATCACCATGCACTTCTTGTGCATATCCTGATGTCGGACAGGTGGGAGAAGAAACCGTTGGGATCCAGTCCTCGGCGGCGGCGAATAACCATGATCCTCCCATTGTACCGAACTTGTCTTCGAACTCTTTGAACTGCTTCCGCGTCCTCTGCCCAGGCAACAGAGCAGAGATCGTAGGAGCCCACGCCCTCGAGGCTTCTTGCCACTGGCTGGACCGTTGCTGGCCGCTTCATTCTCTCGTGGTAACTGGGCTGCACACAGGAAAACCAGATGTCATTCCGTGTGTACATACACTTGTATTAGATCAGACCTGGGCGACACTGGCTCGAAAAACACATGTTGCTGTTTCTCTCCTTCTCTTGCTCGGTAAGACAGTCCCAGAGTAGTAGCAACATGTGTTTTTTGAGCCAGCGTCGCCCAGGTCTGTATTAGATGATTGCAAAAGTTTGTACATGTCTCTGAACATTTTAAATAGGGTACAAACTTTTGCGATCATCCAATATTCAATGAGAAATATTATATAGATGAAATTCAACAATTCACACAGGCATACAAATGTTCTATAAAACTGTGTGTATTATACTAGAACAAACTGTACTTTATAGAAACGAATTGACCAAGTTAGTTCGAAAAAAAGGAGCTAGAGAATGTAATGATACCACAAACAAGCAACAGTTTCATAAACGATCCGATTGTTTCTTGCATGGGATAATCGGATGATCGCTCAAATGTTCATTGATCCTTTTATTTTGTGATTGCAGTGGGAAACATTGACTCGAATGTTGAAAAGGGAGGTATAAATGAACTAAGGAGGTGCTCTTGATACTGCAAAGATTAATCTAGACCATTGTGTCCCTCGAAAGTCCTACGTTTACAATTTAGGAGGTGTAATTTGCATTATTTGGCAACATGTAGCTGTCTCAGCTTTGTGAATAATGGAAATTACACCTTGTAGGAGTTTTGAGGAAGACAGCTGCCTAGATTGATGTTTTATCAAGAAACTAAAAGGCGCTCCTGCTTAACTGGGGCACACTGACAGTCCAGAGAGCCGAAAGAAGACATGGATCCCTTTATTTTGTGATTGCAGTGGAAAATATTGACTCGAATATTAGAAAGGGAGATGCGAATGAATTATAGGAGTGTTCCCAATACTGTAAAGATTAATCTAAACCGCTATGTCCCTCAAAAGTCCTACGTTTACAATTTAAGAGGTCTAATTTGAATTATTCGGCAGTGTGTAGCTATTTTTACCAAGCTGGGACAGCCATACGCTGCAGAATAATACAAATTATACCTGGTAGTACTTTTCAGGGAGACTGTGGTATAGACAGATGTTTTATTGAGAAGCTAGAAGAGTCAGGAGAGCCTTTATTTTGCGCTAGAGAACATTAGACTATCATACGAATGTATGGTAGAGAGCAGAACGAAATAAATTACAGACGAAACTTGGTCGAGAGAAGAAGAGGAAGAGGGGATTGGAAGAAGAGGCGAGGCCAGGTAGAAGCGGGAGGGGGGAGTGGATGTCGGAACGGTGGCATTTTAGGGACGGGAGGGGGGGACGGGGGGAGAGAGAGGTGAAGTCGGGTGAGGTGAGGAGTGCGGTGTGGTCTCCCGTAACAGGTGTAGATTCCATATCCAGCATCTGGAAGAAAAACGCAAAGGGAAAAGGATGTAGAACGGCGAGGCGGGGTGTGTTCTTGTTTCGGGGGCCACCTACCTTTCTCATTGTTAAACTGGCCTAGCTCGTCATCCCGCGACACTTGGGTGATAATGGACGATGCGTCCATTTAAACATTTGTTGAGAGTCCGTGCGAGTGTGTCCGATCGTGAATTCCGTTGATGCGCGCGCGCCAGAATCCACGTACACATGTGTACACGCACGCACACGCGCGCACGCACGGGTACCGAGAGAATGAGAGCGTATACGCGCGCGGGCAAGCACGCACACGCACCTACTCACTCAGTCACGACGACGTACGAAATCTCCCCCCCTCCTCCGCCGCCGCCGCTACCACCACCACCAGCCGCCTCCACTGTTTTCTCTCCCGCCGCCACCGCTGCTGCTACCACTACCTCCACTGTCTCCTCCGCCGCTGCAAAGATCGCAACTCGACCAACAGAAACGCATAGGCGTATACAGAGAGAGAATATTTACCTCGAAGAAGTTAAAGATTTTATAGCACGCGTAACACTATTATCAAGTTATTAAGTTACTTGACACACCGTGTGCTCGCTCGTAATCGAGGACAGTCCGTCCTATACCTAGACGCCTTCATTCCAAGTCGTACAAGCTCTCTCTTTCGACCGCCACACCTATGTCGTCTCGCTCGCTTCTTCGTCGAGATCGACGATGACAGACGACGTTAGCGTTCGATGATAAAAGCCGAAACGTTTTGTAACGATTCCACACAGCACATGAACACCCTCGAGATCCTCACACGTTTGTCACAATGATAACTTCGCTTTTCGCACAAACAACGAACGTCCAACCGTCTCACACAGATTTTTCCTGGGATACACAGATAGACAGATAGACGGCGACAAGCTCCGTTGCCTTTTCCAACACAGCGACGCTCGCGCCTCCGCCGGCAGTGATGAGATATTGTGCAAGATTTCTCACGCATGCGCGGCGATTTTAACCTGTGTAAAGTAAAATTCTCGATAAAATGCGGTACCTTGAACACACCGTAAAATATCGTTACTTTTTTCCTAATATAACTACACCAAGGCTCCACTACCTCGTCATTATAATATACAGTTAGGAGCATAACTGATCACACATACTTTAAATCAGAATAACTTTTTTATCAATGGACGGAACGACTGTAAGGCAAGAAGAATTAGTTTAGTAAATCATGCCTATAATAAATATGTTGAAAAAATGCTTCTGATCGGAATTGTGAAAAACAAAAGTAAAAATTTATTTTTACAACTTTTTCAGCTGGGCCAATAATGAAAGTTTCAAAGTTGTGTTTTATAAACTCGGATAAATTATATACGTATATATATATATATATATGTTCTGAAAATTTTATTCAAATTCTAAAGGATGAAAAGTGGTAAAAATGGCAGTTATAGGCCGAAAATCGTGAATAATTGCAGAGTTGTAAAATTGTGCAAATCTAGAGTTGCAAAATTGTACAATTGTAATGTTGCAAAGTTGTAAAATTGTGAATTTGTAAATTTAGGACATAAAGACGTCCCTGGCGAAACTTGTGCATGCGCGAAAATTTTAACGTCAGTAACGTACAAAGTTCGACTAAAATAGGGTAACTTGGTCACTCAGCTAATTTCGCAAGATTTGTTATGATTTGATTTTGAAATATAACTGTATACGTGTGTTGTATTAAAATTTAATATGTATGAGAACATATAATATATAATATACAAACTTCTGAACTCTTCCAGTACTTTCCTACCAGTAATAGTTCCACACTATATAGTTTCCCCACAAACTTAGGACGTATAGATACGTCCCTAAAAACGGCGCACAATATCTCATCACTGATACCGAGCACCTCTTTGGCTCAGCGCTCGTGTACCGGAATGATACCAGGTCGACCAGAGTTCGAATCCTCTCGTTGCTGAAAACTTTCTCTTCATCTATTAAAGTTTCCTTATTTGTTTATCCTACTATTCCTATTATACATAATACCAATACTCGTAACATGCACACATATAATACTATATAATATCCTTTAAACAAAGGGTAAAAAGGAATTGATTACCTCGCGTGTCACTGTTGTCGTATTTGATAACACAATATTTATTCTTATACCTTAACATAAAATACGATATTAAATAATACGGTATTCAAACGACAAATCCAAGTAAGTTATTATTATAAATTGAGCGTATTTCTTTCTCAAAGGAATGCTTAATATTATACATATTATGTTACATAATCGTTCGAAATGTTCGTTTCTAGAAGGATCCTCTAAACACGTTCGCATTCTAACGTTTCTAAAGTGGAAGACCAAGGTAAATTTGTGCCCAAGATAATGTTTTTTACCTTCGATAAAACGTGTGATCATTTTTATTTATCGTTCTTTGCGTATCACAAATCTATAGAATATTCACAGAAAATTCCGTCGTTTCTTTTCGCTATAATATCTCTCGCTAAACAGTTCTCTGTGCGATTTCCAAAATTCTCCAAATTTACTTCCCTTCCATATACAGGGAAGATTGCCATTCAATTTTTATTTCGTTATACAAGACGGACACTTCTGAGCGCGGTTTTTATAAGTTAAAATAAACCAAAAATCAAGAATCACGTTAACTATTCGCGGTTTCGGAGAAATGTTCCTCGATTTCGACTTTATTTCGACTCGTAGCTCGCTAAAATAGTCACTGCATATTTTTCAACACCGCATATATTGTCTATTATCTGTTTATTAAAATCTACCGTAACTGCGAACCGCTTGATACTTATCATACACATTCCACTCACTCGACTTTTACAGTTTTTATAATACTACGAATTACAGATTAAACAATTCATCGACATAACTGCGTTTATATTATTTATATACACACACGTACGTACGTATGTATGTATATATGAAATATAAGATTTACTGTTCCGTAATTACTATTAAAAAACCATATAAAAAGCTTCGTATTTTCCGATCTACACTTTATATTTCCTTTTCCGCGTGATTTGATATTCTCCAGCAAGGTCACGGATTGATCACTATCCCAAAGTTTACTTCGGGAGCGCACTTTCTTTTATATTGTTCCTAAACGAGGACGGACGTTTCAATTTACCGTTTGCTTTTCATGATTATCGTTCGTCTCGTCACTCTTCCACAGAACAAGCCCGTAATGAAGATTAGTCCGATCATTGTCAACGCAACGATCATAAAATACTTTCTGGCTGGGGACCGGTTCACGGTCGAGTATAGTTCTTTCATCGAGTTTGGAGCGTTCAACTGAAAACGAACGAATAAACTTGTTATTATGTTCATTAGGGTCGCTCTTATATACGACTTCATAAATTCCAAAAGAATTTATAAGGGGAAAACGTGCCTCAAATAGATTAAACACTAAAATTATTAATTTAATGTTCGTAAAATCGTTTTTCTCGAAAACCGTTCGTTCTACGTGAAAAAGTAATACGACATAAAAGACGCAGCTTGTCCGGATCTATAGGTTTTGTCTAACATACTTTTCGACGCGGCTAATAGTTTCGAAGATATTCGAGAAAAACAAATATACGAGCATTTTAAATTGATTGTTTTACCTTCACCGCGTTTCTGAACATCTCTATTCTGGTGATGAGCATTTTATAGCAGTCGGGTTGCAGCGATTTATTGGTGTCCTCCATTACATTTTGAAGACACATGATATCTAAAAAAGTAATAATACAACAAAGTCCACAAAAGTCACAAAGTCCATTCAATTTCTAAATTAAATTATTAATTGTCCAATTTACGTTTTCCTCCGCCTTGAGGAACGTCGCTGCAGTATTTGCTGACGTCGATAGCACATGCTCGTTGCAATAAAGGATCCGCGTTAATGTCTGCCCGTCTCTGTTCTATCAGAGCAGCAATTTCAAGGCGACACTCCTCCTTCATGTCTCTGTTCCCAGAATTAAACTCCATCTTTAAACATTCCTCCACAGCGCCGGGATCGTTCTCGTCTGCTCTGCATATCGTCTCGATCTAATACAAATAAACAATTATACATACTTCAGAAGCAGCAGTGAAGAATTTCATTGCGAATAAACAATTAATACATTCTTCAGCGAAAAATTTCATTGACAATACGTACCTCGTGCACGCATAGCGTAGCGAGCAATGGGTTCAAGTGATAATTCATAGCTGCCTCCCTCAGAATACTTGTTATCTGATGTTTGCACCTGGTCTGGAGCTTCGCTTCTCGAAACTTGATCTTCAAACACTTAATCACCTTCCCCTCCAGCTCCTTATCGGTCGGTTCGTGTATCAGAACCTGAAACAATTAATAACAAATAAAATACAATTCATGTACACTGCACTTGTTCACAGAACTCACCTCTTTGCAGTGCTTGTTGATGTCGGAGGAGCACGAAACTTGCAGCGCAGGGTTGAACCTGTAATCTGTGTTCTGCTCGATCATTCGTCGAATGACTATGTTCTTGCACTTCTCGTCGAAAGTAGGCTCGTCTCTGTATCTCTTCAGACAGTCCAGTGTCTGCGAACGACTCACATCGTGGCAATACTGCCTCACCATCACCCGACAAGTATTTAATAAAGCGAAGTCGCTGGAGCTGTCTTGGAACTCCTGTTTCCTCACTTTAAACAGCTGCTTGTGACACGCGTCGGATAATTTCGATTTGTGCGCTGCCAGACACTCGAGAATCTAAGACAATGTTTTAATATTTCATTCTGATAGATAACATTAATAACTTTATTACCTGCGAGTTGCCAGCCTCCACGTTGAAGCAGTACTGCTTCACATCGTCCACGCATTGCGATTGCAGGACAGGATCGAAGTGAATGTTCTCTCTCTGCTGGTACAGCTGCGCTCTCAACTGCTGCCTGCAATCTTTAGGTATGCGGTGCTGCGTGTCCTTCATTATGTCTCCCTGCACCGTTGCGCTCAAACACTCTATCACCTCCGCTTTAGTTTTAGACCTGAGCGAAGCATCCAGTACGCGTACATGTCTCATAAATGTCTCATCATCAAATCGAATGTTGAATATCACTTACTTCGGACACCATCTTTTCACAGAGGGTCTGCAGGCTTCCTTGAATTTGTACGTGAAGTGGTAATTCTTCAACGATATCAGCTGGAAGTGCTCCACTGCTGCTTTGCACTTGTTGTCGGAGCGCACGTCCAGGTCGTTCTTGTGCTCTATCAAACACTCCATCATGTCCCCTTCGTCTTTTCCATATTTCAACACTTCCTGTTTCGATGAAATTTGTTATTTAAAAGATACTGTTACATATTTAACAGAAATTCTACCTCGCAGTGGCGTTCCATGATGTGCTGGCAGGCTGCAGAGATTATCGGATTCAGCTCGACGCGTTCCGCTTGCTCCTCGGTGAAATTGCCAACCGCTAGCTTGCAGTTCTTGCTCAAGCTGCACATAAAACAAACAAATTAGAAGATCCACTTGTTACGCAGTTAAAATACAACACACTACCTGTCTAGATTATCCTGAAGGCACAGTATTTCTTCTCCCTTCGCAGTCTTGTCGTAACAATACGTCGCTAGCTCGTTCAGGCAGACCTCCTCGATCTCCGGCTGCAAGTCTACGTTCACAGCTCGTTGCCTCATTATGCGTCTGATCTCTTCCAGACACTCTGTTCGCAGCTGCAACAACAAACACTTGAAATTACAATTCCTAAGTACATACAATTCACTTACCGTCATGTTCTTCTGAGGATGGTACGCGTGTCTGTATAAGCACGGCAGGATCAGAGGTCCTCTTTCCGGGTCCATCTGCCTCCCGTCGCTGGCCCAAGCGTTCCTCGCATGGCACAAACGAACTGCGTCGAATTTACACGTTCTGTACAACTGCGGATCCAACTTGAAATCTCGAGCTACAAAGTACTGTATCTGAACCAGAGCGGTTTCGCAGGCTTCCGTCATTCTGTTGGTACCGAGCTGCTCCATCAGGCAGGATATCACTCTGGCATCGCCTCCGTGCACCTAAATTCAAACAGGATTGCGAACGTTACGGTTTCGAGTCCATCGACTTAATCTGGGATCCTTACGTCTCTGCAAGCTAAGTTAACCACGGGCTGGCACTGCTCTCGCAGGATTGGGTCGATCCTCCAGTCCTCCCCGGCGTCCGCTTCCATAATCAGTTCTTCCAGCTGTTAACAACAAATTACAATTAATCGGTTTAACTCGGAAGGGATTGAAGACATTTAAAAAGAACTTCAAGGTTAAGTCAAAGCAGTTCCAAATTAAATTAACAACTTTTTTGAAACCATTTCCCATAGAAAACAGTTCATACCGCTTTCTGGCACTTGCTGAACACCCTGGACTTCTTCCTTCTGGGTCTGGTGTGCTCCATCAGACAGTGAATCGTAGTGCCACCAACTTCCAGACCATTGCAAAACGTTGTAATATCACTGGCACATCCATCGACTATCTCCGGAGACAGCCTGTAGTCCTCCATCAGAAGCTTCCTGTGGTCGAACATCTCGGCCTGGCAGGTGGCGTCAATCTTGGTTCCGTTCTTGACCACTGACTCCAAACACAGAAGGATCTGCGCTAGCCTAATGTTCTTGTCTTCGGAAGATCTCCTGCAGCGATTGCTGCGTATGTCCTCCTTACAAGCCTTCACCAGCCCTTTGCTGACTCGATAGTCTGACGCTATCAATTTTCCTCTCCTCGCCAGCTGCTCCTGGCACAATCCAGTCATGGATCTATCTGTCTTATGCTGCATCAGACATTTGTACACCTGACCGCTGCCCGGTCTCACATTTGGACAAAACTTTATGCGATCCTGCTCGCAGGCCATGTACAACTGGCGATCCAGCTCCACATTCTCCGCTTGGATCTCGGACACGTGCAGAATGTGTCGTTTACATTGCAACTGCAGATCATTCACGTGCTCTTGCAGACAAGCCAACACTTGTCCTTGGGATATATCTCTATACGGTTGCACCTTGTCACAGTTGAACTTGATTATGTCGCTCTCGCAGTCAGAGGAGAACGGAGTTATGATCCTGAAGTCACTGAACGCGATCCATTCTAGTCTCTGAATGTACGTGATGCAGTCAGGGTCCTTGACTTTCTCGCGTTTGTCGATTAGACAGGATAAATATGCTCCATGCTTGTTGTCGGATGTTGAGCAGTCCAGATCGTCTAGCTCCTTGCCACAAGTTTTCTTTGCCAGGCGTTCTATGTTCAGGTTGTTGGTGATGTTCAGGATGTAGGACCAAATCGCTTGGCGACATTCGTCGTCGATGCTGGATACTTCGGTTGGCTGGGGAACAGAGAGTATAATTCATATAACATCGTATAAAATCTACGATTTTATGTACTAGACGTATAATTCGTATAAAATCGTATAAAAATTTGGTTTTCCAGTAAAATGGTATTTTTAATGTACTGAACCGGTAAGGGTACGTACCTTGAAGGTTTGAATGCATTCTAGCAAAGTTAACTCGTCGTTATTTATATTTATATCGTTGCACAGCCGACTCAAGTTCTGCCGACATTTGGGAGGTAAATAATTGAGCACACTCGTTCGTTTAACCCTAACGAGGCTGTCAACGGAATTGCTGAACAGCCAGGTTATACTCGGCACAACGTCGCCGCTGTTCTCGGACGCATCTTTGATATAAGTTCTTGATAATTGAGCACAATTTAGCACCGACAAATGTATCGTAATCACGAGTAGAATGCTTTTCAAGTTCGTCATATATTCCATCCTCCTCGGCAAGCAGGATCTCTTCAATCAGAACTGATCATCCATATACACATTACGATTCTATGGAATCGTTCACTGAAAGTGACGTCTGTTCTTCTTTTTATTTCGTTGAGTTTTTTTATTTGAAAATTTTTCTTACTCTTTGCGCGATGTTAGCGGCATGAATAATGTAAATACTTTTGCGACTTGTTGGATAAAAGCGAACTTTGCACGGATACAGAGTATAGAGGGGAGATCAGGGGAGATTGGGATTGGGGGAGATTGTCGAATGGATACATTGGGATACATATGGCAGAGAGTGCTCACTCCCGGGGTCTGAGTTGCCTCCAGTATAGTGCTGCCCCCACAAAAATCTTAGCCTGGATCAGCTCCTAGGTAGTGGTGAGTTTAGGAATTACGTAGAATTTCAGATATCGAACTGCTTCCACCTCCACCTACTGCCACCTAGTAGCTCAGTAGCCTTCTGCACCGACGAGATCATGTCGATGGCCTTCTGTTTCTCACTACAGTCAGAATTATCTTAGAGGGCGTAAGAGGACACCGAAATTTTCAAGTGACACGAACTCCCATAAGGCTGGCAGTCTTTAATAGTATCTCGTCAGTGGTAATAGTAACAGAGTCGATAATCATCGGTATATTATCGACAAAGTCGATAGACCACCTATCGGAAACAATCGACTACATCGGCAATCGATAGTTCTCCGCCACTAACCCACATACGACTCGATCACTTTATTTGATTTACTTTTTCTCGATAAGTTCGATTAAAATGAATGAATCCACCCGATAAATCCACACATACTCGCTTTAAACCATGAAACAACCGGGTACAACAATCACAAATCTATTATCTAAAAGCCAGTCGAAAGGAAAATGAATAATAGCGACAAGTCTCGATTGCTGATAAATGGAAATTCGACTTAATGAAAAGTGACACATTTGTACAGGGGAGAAGAGCCGTGACCCACGAGGCTTCTGAAAGGTTTAAAAATAGTTTAAAAATAGTTGGTAATGAAGTACCAAATAATTTCTCATAAATTACTGTTCCAAGATAGTCTACACGAAATCTTCTCCCGTAGGAAAGTAAATTTCGACGTGTTATTCACGATCAACTGAAAAAATATGGCATCGAAAGTTACGGTGTCCCAGGCTCTGGGCACGGACGGCAGTGATTTCAATCACAGACTAAAAATTGCCATTCATTATCAAGTCAGGTAATTCATAGAAACTCGCATAACACGATCTCTCTATTCCTCTTTCTCATTCAAAACTGTTTTCTATCAATTTCGAAGACAAATCACAAATACTGTTCGTTTTAGCGCAACAAACAAATCAAGACTGAAATATTGCATATTTTTTCACTATCTTCTTTTCTTCGTTATGCTTGCCAAACTGTCCGCCGACATTCTAGATCATCTGGACATATTTATACTAGAGATCGAGGAGCTACAAGTGCCCCAGGTAAACATGCCTTACCAGATTTCTTACGGGAACGTGTAAAACAAACTTCTCTGTTGCAGCCCCTGTGGTGGGAGTACATATGGTGTTCCAGTCTGATGTTGAGTTTCCTTGCTCTGTCCGCTGTCAAGAGAAACAGAGTTAAAACACTGCGACAGTACATGATAGGCATCGTTTTACTAGGATACGGTCCACTCTTGTACGCGGTCGCATATTACTTCAAGGACGTCTGGAAGTATCTCACTCTTGGCAAGTCGGAGGAGATCCACCTGTGGCAGGTATTAATATACTGCGGAGCTTGATGCGTTTACAGGAACGTTGAGTAGGGAAATTGGAAGTTTCAGCTATTAAAATCAGTACAGGAAGAAGTAACATTCAATTTAGCTTCTGTTTCTTGCGATCAATGCGGAGAATTTTTGAAATTGATGAAAATTGAACTTTTCAGGAGTTGCCGTATGGTTTACTGTGGTACGCATTCATACTGTTGGCCTCTCAGGTTCATTCGTTCTCTCTGTACTTCTCATGGAATCTGTTGGTAGCCTGGAAAACGCGAGGAACAAAGAAAATCGATTAACGGAGACGAAAACACGTTTCTAGATAATCGAAGCATATCTGTGAATATTGTTAATCGTACATATTTTTATTTGTAATAAAGAAAAGATTCGTATATACACGGTTTTTCGAGGGAAATTGAAACGAGAGCATTGCTGTTCATATATGTAAACAAGTGTGTATAATATTATACGATATACTATATGTATATTATACAATTATACAGAAATCAGTCACGCACGTTGAATTGTTTTCTTGTACGAAAAGAGTTCTAAGAACATTTATAGTTTGGGTATAAAGAATGAATTTTAATTTTGCACGCAGCATGTATAATTTTAAAGAATTTCAATTCAATTTAAATTTCAAAAATCTTGCAACACTTGAGACTGAAATAACTAGCCCTTAAAAATTCCCTAGCGTCACAGAAAATCGTACCAGTAGATGGCCTATCGATCGCCGTTCATAGACTTACGTCAACGTATAGTGATCGTACGAAGACTAACACGAAGACTGTTCACGTTCACACTTATATGAGGGACTTCGTGTCCTGTGATCTTTCGTCTCGCATTTAATTCGGCCTCTCGAATTTTTCTCTTATTGTTCTAAGTTGTGCGGTGAGTTGAATTCATCACGATAACAATGCATATATATCGAATGTTCGAAATAAATAACCATAACGCGTATCACAACGAATACAGAGAGGCGATAGTATGCATAACTGGTATCCATTGTGATTATATAAATGAAATAATATTGCATCGACTTCAAGGAATCCCTTGCGTTCCTTAATTCTTAAATATCGGTAAACTTTTCACATTTTTATTTTCTATCCTTTCGTCTTATTCGATCAACTACAGTAACGACAATAACGAAAAATTATTATTACATATACATGTGATGTTCACGAATTCATAGAAAATTATAGAAAGTTAAGTTTTAAATGTATTCTATATCATTTATATTTATTATATTCATCTATAATTTGTGTTCTTTCATTTTTCAAAACTCCAACCATTCGGTAAGTTACGTTACGTTTAGCACTTTGTCCGACATTCTGTAGAACTTTGTACCTTTAGCGTTTAAGATATCTTCTCATACCGAAGTAATGCACCCATATCCAATGTAACGTAGACAGTAATATACCTTTCTTTCGCAGCGAGATTAAATCGCAAGCTCACGAGAGAAATTGCGTTTCTGATAAACTCGTTAAACTATCCTACTTCTCGCTAAAACTCAGATGCTCCTCATACATATATAAATTCGTACTTATTCGAACGATTCTACATTCGTAACATTAAAACCATGCATAAAACATGATCTGACTGCTCCATATTAATTTGCAGGGCACCATCCCCTCCGAAATGTTCTCCAATCGTGTGACTCCGCTGGTGCGACTGGCTGCGCAGCAGCAACAGCAGCAGCAGCAGTGTGGCATGGCCACCCTAAAGGCGATCTCCATAAGATTGAAATCGGTGAAGAACATCCAGAAGATCACGCAGTCAATGAAGATGGTGTCCGCCGCCAAGTACAGCAGAGCAGAGCGTGACTTGAAGCAAGCTCGTCCTCTTGGTGTTGGCACAAAGGCTTTCTACGAGCAAGCAGAGATTGCTGCACCTGCAGACGAGCCTAAGAGACTTGTCATAGCAGTAACCAGCGATCGTGGTTTGTGCGGAGCTGTACACACCGGAGTGTCTCGTAACATTCGAGATACTTTGCTGGCAGATGCGAATGAGCGGGAGAATACTAAGATTGTTTGCATTGGGGAGAAGTCCAAGGCCATTCTCTCCCGTTTGTTCGCTAACAATATTCTGTTCGTTGCTTCTGAGGTTGGGCGCAAGCCTCCCACATTTAATGACGCTGCCAGGGTTGCCACTGAGATTATGAACAGCGAGTGCGTAAGATACTCAGATTTTATCACAGTCTACTTGTTTTCTAACATGTATAATGTTCGTCAGGTACACGTTTGGCTCTGGACGCATCGTCTACAACAAGTTCAAGTCGGTGGTGTCATACTCCGTGGACCATCTGCCTCTCTTCGACAAGAACTCGGTCATCACAGCGCCTAAACTGTCTGTGTATGACTCCATCGACGAAGAAGTGGTCCAGAGTTACTTGGAATTCTCTCTGGCATCATTGCTGTTTTATTCGATGAAGGAAGGCGCCTGCAGCGAACAGTCCAGCCGAATGACAGCTATGGATAATGCCAGTAAAAACGCAGGCGAGATGATAGACAAGTTAACTCTGACGTTCAATCGTACTCGACAAGCTGTGATCACCAGGGAGCTGATCGAAATTATTTCTGGTGCTGCTGCATTGGATTAAAAAGATTGTAAGAACTTTTTAATGAGAACGCAGAATAGTTGCGGCATGTAGATCGAACGAGGAGATTGTTACGTGGAGATTATCTGTGCTGTTGTACAGGGAACAGGACTCAGATGTGTAAATTATAAACTTGAATGAGAAAAACACCGTTTAAGCATCTTCGGAGTAGTGCTGGATCTCTCAGCGTTCTGGAGGAAACTGCCAAGTGAAATAATAAATGATTCCGTTAAACTTTGGTAGTTGTTCTTGAAAGCTGTCAAATTGTCCCCAAAATCTTAAATATGAACTTTCAGCTAGGCTTGGTTTAATTATTGCTACTATTTCGATCTATTATTGTTTGCAATTAACTCTATGATTAATAATAAGCATTCCATATTAATGGACCTTTAAATTGATTGTGTACTCTGTGAACAAGACCTAAGGGTCGATGAACACACCTGTAAATCTTTGGAACGTGTGACGTTACTTATCTTGCTCGAAGAAAAATGTTGTGTGTCGTATCTATAGATTTATATGGTCGAAGGTCTAAGCTTATCAAAGCTCATAGAGACGCCGTATAAGGTCTAAGGCAGTGAAAACGTGCCTTTGAGATAGAAATGTGACAACTGGTGACAACCCATCGGTTTTTCTAAATAACCGTAACATTGTTGGACATCGAAAGAATAATTAATTATGCGCAGAGTACAAACACCGACTCGATGTACAGATAATTTTATGTATTATGAAAACTATTCGGACAGTGATTGGTTGACTTCCTGAATGAACTTTCTTCGTGTCATTACGCATTACGCAGAGTAGGTCATTTCGAACGATGCCAATGGATTTGCTTACTGGAATTGTATACTGGAAACTGTTATACCATAAATAACATACGTTCGTGGTAGTATCGTTGTCGTAAGCTTTTAGATCGCCAATAATGGGATTTGGTCTTCGATCGAAGATACCGCTGATTATTATATCAGTGTTCCTTCTGTGGCAATCGTCGAAAGTTTGGCTGACTTTTACTCAGGAGAGAACGAATAGAGAAGGTAAAAATGTAAATTCTACATTCTAAATACATGTTCGCAAATATAAAAGCAGCTTGATTTTCAACATCTCTCAGAACCTCTTTCTTATGTTTCTTATGTTGTAATTAAACTACATAGCTTATCTTGTACAATGTTTTCAAGTAATGCTTCAAGTAATATTCTTTTTGCACACGTTTGGTTTAATGCTTTTCCGTTTATTCATTATTCGATCAAGAACTGTACCTAACCCAATTTCGGTTTATTAACACATTTCAGGTCGTGTGGGGCGTACACGCATATACATACATATATATATTATAAACAATCCCTTAAAATTAAATCAATTACTTTGCTGTTAAACTTTACTCCCTTCTCTGAACAACTCTATGGTTCCTGGCACCACTACAAAATCTGTAGTAATCGCAATAGCATGTGCGATGTATACACCATATGGCACGAAACGTGTTAAACTCCAAAAGAGAAACATGCAACTAACATTTTTAATACAACCTTGTCCAATACACTTCAACTCATAACATAAAACCCAATGTTCCAATTGTCTTAACAAAAGTCAATCAACTTTCTTGATTTTGATGGATATTTGCCAAGTTATGTATAGCACAGCCTCAAGACGAGTCAGCGATAACAACAAGCCAAAAAGATGAATTCTCTCAACAAAGGGTTCACGTCGCAGTCTACTACGAGGCTCTGTGTCCAGATTCGCGTAGTTTCTTCCTGAAACAATTGTTGCCTACGTACCGCAAGATCACAGACATTATAGAAGTAGAACTGATACCTTATGGAAAAGCTACGGTAAGCTATTTTTATACAGAAATATAAATACAGAAATATATAATTCTCTTTCAAATGTAATCTCTCTGGCAGACGGTGAAAACAGAGGATGGTTACAAATTCATGTGCCAACACGGACCTCCGGAATGCAATGCGAACATTATCCATGCGTGTTCCATAGACATTCTAAAGAACTCCTCCAGTCAATTAGAATACGTATCGTGCATGATCCAGCGCAACTTACAGCCAGTTTACATTATGGAAACCTGTGCACAGAAGATGAACATAGACTACCAGGAAATCTTCAAATGTTTTACCGGGGAGAAGGGCAAGGAACTTCTAGCTAAACACGGAGAGCGAACAAACTCCTTACAACCAAGAATTTCCTTCATACCAACTATAACCATCGATGGAGTAAGTTCAGACTATTTTAATCATCTCGGTACGTACCTCATGCAACATGTATTTACAGCATTCGGATCAGCAGGCGAGGATACTGAAGAATCTGCTGCGGGAGGTGTGCCTACGCTTGAAAGTTACGCCGGAGGCTTGTAAATTGTAGAAACACAATATACGCTATATATATAATATTTTCTACAGAAACTTTGGTACGTTCAATACACAGGAAAAACCTCTAGACAGGGAATTATAAGAATTACTCTGCTCCCATTAACCAATACGATCCTTCCGCTTTTAAAATCGAAACCGAACAATCCTCGAAGCCTTAAAACGAATCTATCAGAGTCTTCGAACGACTCTCTGTCTGGCGGAATGAAGAACCAGTCAGCCATTTAATATATGGGAACAATTTATTAACTTAATATCAACACTTTATACAAACTGTAATTCGCTTCGTCGCGCACGGATAAGTGAAGGTATGCCTGTGATATGGCTATCTCTCGCATACAATAGAAACAACGAGCGTATACACAGAGAAAGAAAAAAATAAATAATCTGTTGGTCGCGCGACGACGGAGCTTTCGTAAGTATCGCATTTTAAATATATTCTTTCTATTATATCTGTGGAGGAAGGACTCGAATAGAATTTCTAACTATTTGTAACGAATGCTTCGAGAAACGATCTTTTTTTTTTAGTAAAAACAAGAACTACGGGGAAATCAGAGACGAATATAGAAAAATTAATATTAAATATTGGAATATATTCTTTCTAACTTAGACTTAAACACTAACTCTCTATAAATGATCAATGAAACGAGTTCAGCGTTTAAAAATATAGGAATAGAAAAATTAAATCCGCGAGAATTTCCTAGAGAGAGAGAGAGAGAGAGAGATATGTTAGCGCGTCGAAAGAGGTCCGTTTTTTTTGGTGAATGAAGGAAACGAATTGAGTAGTTGTGACCTAAAAATGAAGATACATTTATTTTGTCTTTTTTTTCTTGTTTATGATCAATGCAATCTAGGTCACCGGAAATACAAGTACTTCTCATTTTGTTCACTTCAATATTAAATAATAAAGGACTGTGGAGGAATATTTGTTTCTTTTTTTTCTTCCGCTCTCATTTCTTTTTTCTTCTTTTCTCGTAAATTAGTTTTATATATATCTATATCGATATATATACGTGTACACGTGTACATGTATGATACACGCGTGCACACGTATATATACACGAATATACGAATATAATATATATTACATATATATTATGACTGAACCACCGAGCGCGACACACACACGCCACACACGCGTGTATGTTCTCACCGTTCGGTGTCTGCGTTCAATTACTCTTAGCTCTTAAGTAACATTATCGTACGAATCGCACAAAAATCACACCAGCTTCCTTCCGGTTCTAGTTTTCCCCCTCTTCGCGTGGAAGAGGGACGACTGGCACGCACCCCTGGGCGAAGGAAAATATAATGCACCGATCACTTGCGACTTCAAACGCCATTTTAATCCCTCATTCCCTATTTTTTCTCCGTTGTTCTTCTTCTGTTAAAATATCCCAACAAAAGTGGTGTCGACGTTGTAAACGCGCTCGCGTTGTTTTTTTAAGGCTTTTCTTTTCTTTTGGAGACAAGATACAAACGAGAGATTAGAATGAAAAATTGGGTTACAGAACGCACTTGGTGAAATGTATGACTCTTCTGTGTGTGTATGTATGTCTGTGTTTGTTTGTGTGTACGCATAGGGCGTACAACGAGGTCGAGAAAAAGCATAGAGAACGAAGTTTTTATCACTAATGTCGAGATAATCCGAAAAGGTTCTCAGTTTTAAATCAATTCGCTTTTCCTCTCTCTCTCCCCCCTTCGCTTAACGGCAGAATTTTCCGAGGAAAAAAGGCCAAAAAGAGAGGAAAGCAAGCGAACGTGTACTTATTTGTTATTCGACATATGCGCGCGTTCCGTATTTTTTCTTTTACACATATTATAATCTCTATCTAACGATTTTTCTTTTAATTATACTCTTCTCTTATACGGAAATAAATTTTTTTGTATATACGAGAGCATGTCGTGTTCGTGTGTAACTAAGTATTCTCAAAGATAATGAGTCTTTTAGTAGTAGAACTTCATTTTTTAATCAAACAATTGCCCGTGTGTGTATGTGTGTGTGTTACTTATCGTTAATGATGATTAACGCGTGTGTGTTGGACGTAGACTTTTTCGCATTTTTATAGACATCATTTTGCGTCCAGATACAAGATTTTTTGCTCTTTTTGTTCACTTTCTGGTCGATTCGCGTGTATCGTTAACATGATTTTTTTGTTTTCTTGATTTATTTTAGTACGTCAACACCACTCCGAGTTGCAAGTTTTTCCATTACACAGCTTGTATTCACTTTGATGTCATCATTGTGACGAATTCTAGAGAGAAGACAGAAATTATACGCTGAGAATCTAACACGGAAAGGAATAAACACCAAAATATTCTTTTTAGTACAACCTTCGTAATTCACTTGGCCATCACCATCAATGTCAGCCTCCCGAATCATCTCGTCTACTTCCTCGTCGGTCAGTTTCTCCCCAAGATTTGTCATAACATGTCTGAGTTCCGCCGCAGATATGAATCCATTTCCATCCTTATCGAATACTCTGAAGGCCTCCCTGATTTCCTCCTCGCTGTCGGTGTCCTTCATTTTGCGAGCCATCATGGTCAAGAACTCCGGAAAGTCGATCGTACCATTACCTACAATTTCCAGCTATGTTTAGTTTTTCCCAATACTTCTTTAATAACAGGTTAGTCAACGAAAAAATGTTTCTTTCTCTTGCTTTAACAAGGAAAGAAAAGGAAGATCGAAATACCATCTGCATCCACTTCGTTGATCATATCCTGAAGCTCGGCTTCTGTAGGATTTTGACCTAGCGATCTCATCACTGTACCCAACTCTTTGGTTGTGATGGTACCATCTCCGTCTTTGTCAAACAGTGAAAACGCTTCCTTGAACTCTGCGATCTGTTCTTCTGTGAGTTGATCGGCCTTGAAACAGAGAAATCGATCTTCAGTACGAATTCATCAAAATACAATTGTATCGGCCAAGGTGATTTCAGTGTATAATTATTTGCGTATCGACGAGTGTAACAATTAGACAACGGACCTGATGTGATTATAACAAAAATGAGTAGGTTCGATTTAAAACAGTGAGAACATTAGAAGACTTTCAAAATAGTGTTACATTATTTCACACCAGTTTGTTGCGATTCAGGTAGAACAGTTTTATTTTGCATTAAGATCCGCTGTCTAGTAATAATTTCAATATTGCTGGGTTTGTGTACATGTACAGGAAGTTGTGGAGATTGAATGTTTAATATTGAAAATGGTTTTACAGTGCCTGAGGCTTCTAGAAGGAGACATTTCGCTATATAGGTCACCTATAAATTTTAGATTACAAGGGAGTGGGATGTGCCTTCTCATTTCTGGATAATTCGAAGATAGGGTTTTTTAGTAGTTAAATGCGCTGGATAAAGGATTGATCTAAACCACTGCCTTCCTCAAAAGTCTTACTGTTACGTCTGCAAGATGTACTTTGTATTATTTGTCATAAAGTTGCAAGTGTTGCAACTTTCGTGAAGCTATGACTGCTGCACACTGCCCAATAATGTGAATTACAGCTTGAAAATGTAAAAGTAGTACTTTTGAGAGTCAGAATGGCAGTCTGGATTGATCTTTTGCAGGCATATCGACAGTCCCAAAGACTGAAAGGAAACCTAGATCCCTCTAGTTTGTTATTACATTGGGAAATATTGACTCGAATGTTGAAAAGAGAAGTGCAAATGAATTAAGAGGGTGTTCTCGATAATGCAAAGATCAATCTAGACCACTGCCCCCTCCAAAGTCCTGTTTTTTTTACATTTACAAGGTGTAATTTGCATTATTCGCTGTTGCAGCTTTAGGAGAATAGATACACACTGCAGAATAATGCAAATTACACAACGCATCTCTGTATACACAGAGAATGAAACTTCTATATATCAAAGTGCAATATTTCAATATCACTAAGTTCGCATATATGTATGTTGAATTACACTAATAATTCTGCAGAGTTTACGAAAATTGATTATTTAAAACTTTTCTGTATTGAACATGTTCGCAGAAATTCTCATTATAAGTCTATAAATTAATATATTAACCAGCAAAGAATGGACATCCAGAGAAATTTTGTAGAGGAATATTAACAAACTGTTGAAAGAAACAAAAACATTAAAAATTGTTCAACAGTGGAAACATTAGAAGATTTTCAAAATACTGTTAATTATTTCCAACCAATTAACCATATTTATTAAGAAAATCAATTTCCATTTCACTCCAGTTTGTCGCGATTCAGGTAGAAAATTGTTATAAAGATCCGCAGTCTAATAATAATTTAAAGAAATACAGAAACATTAAAATTATTCTACAGTGAAAACATTACAAGATGTTAAAAATACTGTTACATTATTTCCAAACAATTAACCATAATTATTAAGAAAATCAATTTTCATTTCACTCCAGTTTGTCTCGATTCAGGTAGAAAATGTACAATTTTACAGTGGTCGCAGCTTTTAGAAGGAGACTTTTCGCAATATAGGTCACCCATATACGCGGCAGGATCTTTAGTATACATTTTCAGAAATATCTACATATTAGCAAGTGAAAATCGAATAATATGTAATACATAATCCGATATTCTCACGCCTCGGCTGTTTATCGATTAACGGTAAACGCGTGTCGCCGTGGTACGACGAAAATAAAAAGGAAATTCATGTAAACCCGCTTAACTAAACTGAAACTGATATTTTAGGTTGGAAATTCATGTAAACTCGCTCGGGAAAAGCGATATTTTAGGTTATGCGGCGAGAGTGTGGCCTTAAAGCAGGGTGATACCGCAACGATTCAACTAAAACCTTGATTACAATTTAATCTTAGATAAATATAATTGCGAAAATCGGTGAGAAAATTCGTTCGTTGTGGATTCGCACGAAGGGAGCAGAGCACGATTGATCGAAAACTGGGAACTGGCGCAATGGTGAGAGACCGCGAAAATCAATAGCTCTATGTATTTAGTTCTACATGGTGTAACTGTTGACCGCGGTGAAAAATGACGTGGATTCTCTTCTGCATTCTCAAAAACGTTAATCGCACGATAAATATAAAACAGAAAGTAGGGCGATGTTTGCTTTCACCGTGCATATGTAACCAACGTATACATATCCGTAAAATCGAGAAGCATAGACAATAATCGAAAGAAAAATAGGGCGTGTAAGGAAAAATCTCGAGATTTTCAGTAGTTGGGGAAAAAACAAGTACGAAGAGAGGAGTTGGCGCAGGAGGAGGAGGAGGAGGAGGAGGAGGAGGAGTGGATCGATAGTCCGCGGTCCATGTCGGTGTACCGGCCATTGCGAATGTAATATTTTCATGGTTAAAGGTAGAATTTCCAAGAGGAAAATTCGCGATGTTGCACGTGCGGTAGTCTCGGCGCGTCAAACGAGAAAGGGGGAGAGAGAGAGAGAAAGGATAGTACGCATAAAACGTCGCCGCGTGCGAGAGTTGTCGGTTTGTGAACGGTACTTACCATTTTGGCTCGTTCTTACGTTGTGTGGGCGCACGAAGACCTGAGAGATCGCACTGGACACACAGAGTATGGAAAAATATAGTTCTCACAATTGTTTTCCGCGAGACGAACGGAAGGTGGGCGAATGGAGAAAACTTAGTAAGCACGGAATACGGAACACGGCCTCGGAGAAACGTACTCGGGACAGCAATGGAGTCCACCGTTCTCTCTCGGTGTACGAGCCTCTCTGCCACTTGCCTCGGTGCGGGTATCACTACGCTGCCGCTAACGGGCCGCGCGTCGGCGCTCTGTGATTGGTCGCTGGGTGGCTAAGGGGGAGTTCACGCGACGCGTCGTTTACCTACGCGGCCGACAGATAGTCCGGCCAAAAGCGGTGTTTCCCCTCTGCTTGAATATCCTGTAAAAAAAACCGAACCGACAACGGTTTCTTTTTTAATTGGACAAATCGGGAAGAAGTAGGAACACGAGCCACGGAAAGACAACCCGGATTCCGCGCCAGGGGGAAACACACGATCTCAGAACGACCGTTGCAAATCCGTTTTACATGCGGGAGAGTGGGTGCGGTCGTGTTTACAGGACAAGTCCGGGCGAACTAACCGGCCCTGTGATTGGCCGACAAGCACCTGCAATGCGTCAGGCAGCCGTGCGGACTCTGCCGCCGCCGGCTACCGGGTCAAAGCCGGGCTTCCTTCCCTGCGAGAGATGGGCTCGAATGCAATGAGCAAGTTTTTCGGGCGCGTTTAGCCCTCCACCTTTTTCTCTCTCTCTCTCTCTCTCTCTTCTCTTTTCTCTCTCTCTCTCTCTCTCTCTCTATCTATCTATCTATCTGTCTATCTATCTATATATATGTATATGAGTGTTGTTCCCTCTCTCTTTTATTATTCTATTCTATCTTTGCCTCTCTTTCTCTATCACACTCTCTTTTCCGACGCTCCCCTCTCCTCTTCGATGCTTTATAGTAACGTTTGTACTTCTTCTTTCTTCTCGCGAATCTTCGTTACGATTGTATGTGTATGTATGTTTTCGGATGCTACTATTTACCGGTCACTAGGCAAGTTCAAGCAGAAATACTGGATGAAGATTTCTTCTCTCTGATAATGTGTGGTAAATATAAGTTATATTCTTTACTGATTTATTACGGCAAGGTTAAACAAACGCTGAAGTCTTGTTACTTCTCGGTGAAATAAGGATTCAGGTAAATACTTTATTATTAGACTGCGGATCTCTCTATACATTTATATAGCTTGTGTGATCATTTTTAAATAACACTACAATATAAGATTCGACAGAGGTCAGTACGATTTTGATATATTTCGATTCTAAGAAAGACACTACCACTGAAAATCTTTATTCGATTCCACTTTCTTAACTCTCGGACGACGGACCCTTTTCGCACTTTTACAATTGAGGTTTTTAAGATCATTCTCAGCTTTATTATTAATTTTTTTAATACACAGTTTATAAGGTACTTCTTGTAGATAGATTCGAGTGAATCATCGGAAATTGACTAATTAAATTACGATTTTAATCGTCGTTTTAGTCGTCGAAGGGTTAAGGTTCGTCAACGAAAATTGCAAATTGCGTAAACATCCGCCATTTTATTCGATTCTACTTTCTTAAAGTTCGTCAACAAAAATTGCAAATTGCGTAAACATCCGCCATTTTATTCGATTCTACTTTCTTAAAGTTCGTCAACAAAAATTTCAAATTGCATAAAAAGATCCGCAGTCTATTTATTATTAATAGTAGATCACGGGTTTACGGAATTATTGGAAACGTAACCAATAAGGGAGGCATGGGGAAACAATGTACGGAGCTACTTGGTCTCCTTTTTCTGTATCGGTGTGAATTTGTACGCAGATCTCTATGCGAAATAAATGAAGTGGCGCAGATTTTCTTCGTTGCTTGTTCTACGCGTCTGTATCGTTTGTACATTTTGATGCAAACGAAATAAGTGAATCGTCCTTGTCTAAATATTGTTTCTGTGCTTTTGCTAATGAAATTTTACTCGACCATTTGTCAAAGTAGAATACAACGATAGAGTAAATTTTTAAACGTGTAGGTATCAATACATTTGTGTAATTATAATGAATAGCAGCGGATCTTTACACGAAATACTTTTCTACCTAAATTCCGCAAACTGGGGTGAAATAGAAATTTATTTTCTTAATATGTGTTCGATAGATTGAAACTAACTGTTATATTTCTAATTTGTTTAAGAAAAAATCCGCTGTCTAATATAATTAAATACTAAGACTGCCATCGCTGGTCAAATGACCGGTGTCATAAAAAATGTCTATGTACATAAATTGCAAAAAACAAGGGTCACTTAGAAAATTCTTCTTCTAATTATATATACACAGTGGAAATTAAAAAAAATACACTAGTGTCTTTAAATCACTGCTTTAAATTGTACGTACCTATTTCTCTCATCAACGCATAAAATCCGCAGTTTACTGATTAGGGGCAAACCGCTATGTCTGCGACAGCGAGAACATCATAAAAACAAGAAGGCAAACAATAAGAGTGTCGCGTACTCGAGCGTATCGATAATTAAATTGTAATCTCTTCCGCTCGATTTTTGATTTGGGACCGTTTTTTTCATCCGCATTTCAATGACAGCGGTTAGGCGGGAAACAGAGGGGCGTTCAGGACATGCGATAGCGGCTTTTCTCTCCCTTCCCTCTCTCTTTCTTCCCCGAGTCTCTGCGTTCGTCCTCCGGACGATATTAGGTCACGATGAGTTAATGCTTACGGACTAGGGTAACTGTACCGATTACTGCGGCATCGTGCTTTATTTTCATATTGTTTAGGAATAATATTAATAATGGATTTTAAAAGGAATAATAATATTCATCGTGAAACAATAACGTAACCATTTTACGGAATTTAGTGTAAACATTTGGAAATACTGAAAAATTACATCGACAACTTTTCGTACGTATTACTGAATTATTATTACATATTGTACAATATTATATATACTGAAATTACTGAATTATTGAACAAACGGTATCAAATAAGATTTTTCTTTATCATATATTAAATGAATAGATATTTGATGTATTTTAAAACACATTCTTTTAACACTGAGAACACGTTCTTTTAACAAACATCTCTTTATCTGTAGTCCGAAGCTGTTTTAAATTATAAATTAGGTGAAAATTTCATCGCACAAAACAGACATTTTATCCTTTTTTTCAGATTCGCTTAGAATCGTCTTTTTTTAAATTCTTGATTGAAAGTTATGCAAACTAGAAATGTTTTACCTGATTTGCAGCAAACTGTAGTGAAATAGAAATGTATTTTCTTTCTCAACGTGCTTAATAATATAACAGCAACTAATGTTTTCATAAACGCACAAAATCCGCTGTCTAATAATAAAACAGTGATTTATCTGATGCATATATAAATGTACAAAAATATGGTTGTTACTTCTGATTTGTTCGATATAAAGTGATTGAATTCTACCTGGCGATTTTACCAGAAAGAAAATATTTAGGTAGCCTATTTCGCGTAGACCACCCCTTGCATTTACCCCAGAAGTGGCGGCGGTTTCAATGTCCTTTCATAGAATCGGTCGATATCTCCTTAAATAAAAATAATGCGCGTACGCGTTCGCACGACAAAATAAAATAGCGTGCGTTTAAACGAATACGTGGTCGATGCACGCTATTGACATGAAAAATATTATTTCGTCTCTCGCAATTATCAGAATTTCACATTTTCAAACAGGATTTTCTTTTACGTTGTCAAAGAAAATTTTCTTTTACATTTTCTATGTTCATCGTTCGACAGCTCGTTGCGGGTATCTTACAGTGGAATCCTCGGATCCGATCATTATCATTATCTACAATTATTTGATCTCTTCTAGTAAGCTGTTAGATAAGATAGGCGATTAAATTCCGGCAGAGAAAGATGATTGCTCTCCATAATTTTGATTTCGAGCAATCAATATCTTCTTGGTTGTTTCAAATAATTTCAGATGGCTCTTATTTGTTCTTTTCAAAAAATTCTCTGCAAAGTTTCAGCTCCATCAGATAAACATTAGAATAATTGTTTTTCTTGAATATTTCCCAAATATTAAATAATATTAAAATATATTGATATTTAAAAAATATTGAAAAATAAATGTAATTAGATCTATCTCGAATTCCTACCCTTGCTATACCTGTGGCGAGCAATGGCGGTTGATCGCATCGAAATGCGTTCGGATTTTTAACCGGATTAATATTGAGAGAGATGTCTGTACGCCTGTACGCGGAAGACTTGGGGGTGGTAAAGAAGGGGAGGGGCGTCGATATTCGTAAACTACATTTGTATCTAATAGATAATTAACAGTTTTGCCGGTGGCCGTGACCGATATGTGGTAACAGCGTCGCACCCGGTGTCCGCGATATCAATAATAAGCGATGAGCATGCGTGCGGCAAAAAAAGGACGTTTACGTTGTACGTGTGTAAATTAGAGATACATATGTATATATATATATATACAGTGAGGAGCATAACTGTTCACACTCTTTAAATCAGAATAATTTTTTTATCAATGGACCAAACCACTACAATTTCTCTATAAGGCTAGAAGAATTAATTTAGTAAATGACATCTAATTAATATGTTGAAAAAATGCAATTGGTAGAAATTGTTAGAAAGAATAGTAAAAATTGATTTTTACAGCTTTTTCAGCTGGGCCGATAACGAAAATTTCAAAGATGCGTTTCGTAAACTCGTATAAATTATATTATTATACAATGCACGTTCTGAAAATTTAATTGGAATTGGTTTACGAATTCTAAACGATCGAAAGTAATACAAGTTGCAATTTTTCATGATTTTCGACCTACAACTACCATTTCTGCTGCATTTGTTCATTTTATTTCACTACTTCAAATGTTTTAATTTACTTTACAATTTTACAATTTTACAACATTGCAACTTTGCAATGCTGCAATTTTATAATTGTACAATTTTACAACATTGCAACTATGTATGCAATTTTACAATTGTGAATTTGTAAAATTGTATAATTGTAAAAGTCTAAACTTGTAAAGTTGTAAAGTTTTCAAATTCTAAAGTTCTAAAGTTGTAACATTGTAGAATTGTAATGTTGCAAAGTTGTAAAATTGTAAAGTTGCAAAGTTGTAAAATTGTATAATTGCAAAGTTGTAAAATTGTATAATTGCAAAGTTGTAAAATTGTACGGTTTTGCCAGCAGCGGCAATATTTCTTTTTTTTTTGAAAGTCTACCAAGGTCACCTTGAAATTTATCAAAGGGAACCGCGGGACAAAAGGAGCGCGCGTTGATGCGAATGCAGCATTCCTGCCGCAGAATCGTCTGGCGAAATATTCTCTATCAGGGAAAGATGGATACGCTTGCTTTTCTACAACGTTTCCGCTAATTTTGACGACTCTGTACGCATCGATAAACTTCTGTGTGTGAACAATACTTATTCGGCGATGCAACGCGAACGACGACAGTAGACTGCGGATCTTTACGCGTTTATGGATTATAAAAATGTTCAGAGAATGCTCTGGAGTATTGAATTCGACAGAATTTAGTACGATTTTTTTTATTTATTTTCGAGCTACGAGCATTGCCAATGAAAAAAGAATTTTATTCGGTGCCATTTTCTTAAAGTTTGTTTACGAAGATAAATTACACTTTATTTTAAGAATTTAAGAATTTTTGAACATTAAAAGTGTGTTCATAGAAATGTTTAATATTATTGTATATTTGAAAATAGCACTTTTACAAAAAAGTTGAATATTAAGAATTTCATTGATAAATATTTTAAAATAGCACTTCCACAGAAAAGTGGAATATTAAGAATTTCATTGATAAATCTTCTAAAATAATTCTTTCATAGAAAAGTTTAATTATTATCGGAGAGTAATTAATATCAAAAATTTTCCATTAATATATTTTAAAACAGCACTTTTACAGAAAAGTTGAATGTTAACAATTTCATTGATAAATATTCTAATTGGCTAGTAATTAATATTAATACTTTCATCGGATATTTTAAAATAGCACTTTTACAGAAAAGTGTAATATTATCGATATTATCGAATATTGTACAATACTGCGCAATGTAAAACAATATAAATAATGTAGAATCATGTGAACAGTGTCTACCTTTCATGAAAAATATTCAAATGACATGAATTTCCACGTATTTGAACCGCGAAAAAAATATTCAACCGAATAACAATCATCAAAACAAGTAAATAGCCTCGCGTGTTTCCCGATGACGTTTCGATTCCACGTTTTTTAATTCCATAATAGCGGAAAAAGGTAAGTCCAGCGGTTAGCTAGGTTCCGGTTAGAGCGGGCGCGAAAAGTAGGGGAAAAAAGAAAGAAGTCGGACGATAATACTTGGTCGATTGTATTACGCATAGCCGTAAGCTCTGCAGATGCGTGATGCGCTAAACGTGACGCGGTACGACGACGTTCCGCGGTCTCGAACTCTCGAACCGGCCGCGAAAAAGACGATTTTTGGGCACCGTGGAAAAATCGATAACCCGTTTGGCCAGGCTTTGATAGGAGAACGTCGAAAGTATGGATTCGTGACGTAGGTCTCTGGAAAAGGGCCGTCTCCCCGCTTTTAAAGCAGGCTTTTCGAAAAAGTCTTCTTCTCTCTCTGGTGGTGGTGTGGCCAGGTTTCTCTTCGCAGCGAGCCTGCGCACCGATGTACGCGCAATGCGACACGCGATAGAGTAGGACAACCAGCGCTTTGCTAATCTCGTTAAAAAGAGACGGAATGGGAGAGTGGGGATGCGGAGAGCGCACAGCGGCGTTCACGATTAACGGTAAGGAAGGGAATTTAATGGGTGTCACGGCAAAGAATGTTAATTTTATACCCTTACGTTTATCGATGTACCGTCTAATTGGTGTTCGTTTAGCCAACGCCGCGGAATATAGAGAAAACTGTATCTCATCTCCCCTGTTCGATTTAACAAACCATGTGTTATGGTAAAAATCGACTCTCGCGGTTTAATAACGGCCTCCACTTTCTTATCGGACGCTAAACGGAAATTCAGTTTTTTTATTTTTAGAGTTTGTTAAGTGAGAGATATCTGGATGATTCAATTGATGTATTTATCTGGTTTGTAAGGACACGTATCGTGTATATACGGGCGACGTTGCTACGAGATAAAGTCTATGATTGTTAGAGAATAAATATGTTAAATGTTTCTCGTTGAATTAATGCGTATATGAATAATAGATTTTTATTATACATAAAGAATTGTGTAGATACTCATTTTGTTATATGTAGGACAGATAGTAATGATAATTGAATATAAATTGGGGGAAATTTTAAGTTCAAATTGATTTAGTAAAAAATTAATAGGAATTTTTGTAGAAAAATTAATTTAAGCTTTAAACCGAGGGAATTTTCAAGTCTGAATTGATTTTTAAAAAAATTAACGGGAATTCTTATGATCACATCATTTTTATGGAAAAATTTTTATAGAAACATTAATTTCAATTTTAGATTGAGAGAAATTTATCAATATCTTAAAATATATTTACGTATTTTTTGATTGTTTCTTCGCTAAGAAGAATAATTCTACATTCATACAAAAGGTAAGCGTAACTCGAATCGAACAAACGCGCGAGAGCGAACGTAATTAATGTTTATTCGAATAATATTCTATCGCAATTCGATAACACGATTTTTCTGTTTCGGAAATATTCGATCGAATGGGAAACGCCAGCGGAATCACAGCAGAACGTTTATTGTTCAATCGATATCCAATATAAAAATATTTTTACCAAAATAAATTATAAAGATGTGCATACGGATATAAACGCACACGGGTCAATACGTTTGTTCACAGATACCGCAGAAAGGCCGTATATACCATCAAGCGATAATATCGAATGAATAAAAATTTATCAGCAAATTTACGTTATCGTTATATCATTTATTTGTATCGATTACGTCAATATACATTTTACAACTATATACATATAGGTACATCAACGGAAACAATAAAGGTTGCGTTTAATCCGCGTCAATGTCGATACAGCAGAAAATAGAATGGCATCTCCGACGCAAATTACTTTGTATAGAAATAGAGATATAGACTGCGGATGTTTATGCAATTTACAATTTTCCTAAACGAATTTTAAGACGAGAGAATCGAATAAAATATTATCTTGTAGCCTTTACAACTCCGAAATAAATCGAAATCGTACTAAATTCAGTCGAATGTTATATTCTAGCGTTTTTCGAAACATTTTCAGAAGCCATAAACGCATAAAGATACCGCAGAAAATAACATTTCTCATGACTCCTTTATTGGAACTTGTTATAGCGATCGCTTTTTTAAATTATTTGTACAATTGTAATATCTTTTAACGGGTCCGTTTGTCTTTACAATATTTCAACAGTGCAACGATAAAGATAAGCAGGTACTATTGCCACAAGAGCAGAGGAATGCCGATGTTGCAGAATAAACTGTGATCTTTTAAATAAATAACATTTGCGAATCATTCGAAAGTTACGGGTATGGAGAGGATCGGTAATATCGGATTTGTAGTTTCCACTTCGAGCGCCGTTGCCATGCAATCGCTCGCCGCTTCTACTTCTCCTAAAGACTCCAACACCTTCCCTAGATTGTACCTACGATAATAAAGAAACATTATTAAATAATTCTTCGAAACTATTCACCGCGTTGAAAAATGTGTTAGACAAAACCTGTAGATCTGGACAGGCTGCGTCTTCTATGTCCTATCACATTTTTTTGTAAAACAGTCGGTTTCCGAGAAAATTGAGGACAATGACGCAGATCAAATGGATTAAACATTAAAATCATTCATAAGATCGTTTTTCTCGAATATCTCCTAAACTATTAGTCGCTTCGAAAAGCATGTTAGACAAAACCCGTAGATTCGGACAGGCCGCGTCTTTTATGTCCTATCACTTTTTTTCGTACAACAAACGGTTTCCGAAAAAAGACGATGTTTACCATGTTTGATGAGAATTCGGATCAATCTTCGCTGCGTCCCTCAAAGTTTTCTCAGCCAGCCTTTGGCTTCCCAGATAATGGTAAATTAAGCCCTAGCAATGTAAAAGACACTTTAGTATTTAATTCGCTGTCGTGCAAAGCAATATTAATAAAAAAACAATTGTACTATTTAATAATTACGAGTGGACTGCGGATCTTTATGCGTTTTACATTCGAAAACTATTGGAATATAAAATCCCACAGAATCTAATACGATTTCGATTTATTTTAGATTTATAAAGGCTATCAAACCGTTTAAAATTTGCCTAGAAAAATGAGAGAAGCTGCATAAACATCCGCAGTCTAGTTATTAGAGTACGAGATACATTACTAAATGTTGTAAACTCTTTATATGTGACGGATTGATCGAGACTGCGTTCTGATAGCACTGTTTCGCCTCCATGTACTCTAATTTATACTCGTGAAGCAGTCCCCTCTGAAATTAGGAAACATCAAATCAATATTTATCAATTTACTTCGACTGCAATGAAGAAACTAACCGTGTACATGATGTGATGGCTCAGCGGAAAAATGTTGGTAGCTTCCTGCAATGAGAGTACAGCTCCATTGGGTTGATCTAAGACCAGATACACCTCGGTGAGCAACAGCCAGACCTGCAATTGCAACAACCATGCTCTTTGTGGCCCAGGTTTCGGGGTAAATGAACTAAGTGAAGACGCCACCTCGGAAAGAGCTTGTTCCACTCTCGACGCAGCTAGCGACTGTGCGTGCAGAGAACCTAAATCAAAATTTAAAAAAACTGTGTTAGAACCTGCTCAATTCCCTAAAATCAGTGATGAGCAAAATTTAAACGAAATATAAGATTCAAATATTTTGTTTTATGTATTTCAAATACTTTCTCTCGAAATTTTGCCCAGATCTGCTCAAAATCAACACAGAACAAATAACAAACATACTAGAATCTTTGTCAGACATTTCCGAAGCGTACAGCTGGAAAACGCTTCTGGTTTCGCTGCGTTTCTCGCTGTGCTGTTCGTTGCAGTTGACATTGGTCTGGTCCTCGTACAAATTCTTCCAAAGCAGAAGCATGTGTCTTATAGTGAACAGAGCTTGCTCCCCACCGATGCTTCGTAGCTCCAGATGCGCCTTCACGTAGAGGAAGTTCAAATTGTCCGGATACTCCTCCAGCACGCTGTTGATCAAGTGTAAAGCCTCCGAGTACTGTTTGTGCGCAGATAATAACAGTACCAACAAATGCAGCGACGGAATGTGCTCTGCTCGAAGGTTCAACGCAATCTTCACGTGGATCATCGCATCATTGATCTGTCTGTTGATCGCGTACTCGTGTGCCAAGTAGTACTCGGCCAGGTGGTCGTTTGGATCACATTGCTGCGCTCTGCGAAGACAATGGACAGTAATGTCCGACTGTAAGTCATTTAGTGACATAGATATCAGCACTATCTTTTTGTGGCTTCAAAGACAACGCCGAACGCAGAAAAGGACAGCGAACCTCGAAAGCCCTCGGTCGCTGAGAAGTGTAAACATAACTAATCCAATAACAAAACTTCTTTATTGTTTTATTCATTTTTGATGCGGCTTTCAGCAACTTAATTGTAAGTCTTATTTTTTATATAAGAATTCCTCTTGATTTTCAAAAATTTGAAATTTCCCTCAATTTAAACTGGAAATCTATGATAAGTTTATGAGTTGTCATATGTTTAAAGTTTAACATATGCTACATATACCATACGTTTAAATAAACAACTTGACATCCCAAATATTATGTTCTCAAAGAATTCGACTAGAATTTCGCAAATTAACGGAGCTACAGTCCGTTGGAGGATTTCTAAACGACTGATTTTAATCAGAGAAAAATGCCTGAAATAACTTGCTGAGAGTCCCACAAACAAAATAACGAAAAAATAATAGAAGTTTATGTACGTACTTCTGAAAACATTCTAACGCTGTCTTCGTGTGGTAAGTCTTGTCCAGTTTCACTATAGTGTTGGCAGAGAGAATACTGTGGCCTATGCCAATGTACAGATGGCACCTAGACTGCATGCCTTGGGAGCTTGCGGTTTCCCTTTGCAGCGCTTTCTGGCTCCACTCGATGCCTTCTTTTATCTGCAATATTCACTATTTAGTTTAATAAATTCACTACTAGTTTAATAATCCAAAGATGAATCGGTACCATGTTCAATTGCTCGTAGCACAGTCTTGCTGCCAGAAGGCAGGGCATCACTTTCTGCGGAGACAGCCTCGCTACTACCTTCAACACTCTGTACGCATGCATGTATCTGCCCATGCTGATCAGACACAGCGCACATTGCGTCCACACATGGGCCTCTTCGTGAGAAAACTTCATCGCTCTCTCGAAAGACTGTTTACCATAAGAAACATTCAGTTTTTAACATATAAATCTCTTTTAAAAACTGTATTACCTCATACAGCAGCTCCACTTGACTCCACCGCATAACCACAACCGTAAGTAGATCGTACACCGCAGTGGCGTTCTCGAACGCGTGTATCCTCGCATCCTTAAACTCCGGAGACTGGCTGAGCACAGCGTCTCTGACTGCCATCGCTTCGCTGATCAACAGCAACAAGATCGTCTCCTCGTACTCGTTCCTTGGAACGAATATGTTGGGGCTCTGATATCTCTTCGGCTTCCATGGAGACTCTAAAAGAACATTACAATATATTAGCCAAGATCGCAACCATGCTTTCGAGTATTTGTAGCATTTACAAGAATAATTTAATTCTACGCTCCCTTTTGTATTCCATACAGACATCATTAAGTTTATAAGATCACCTATTATTTCAGTTCAATGTATTCGCAAGTAATCGTAGCATTTACAAGAAGAATTATCCTCCTCTTTGGCTCGTTTGATTACCTATCGACTCGCTGTGCTCTTCTGGAGCTTTGTATTCCGCACCACTGATCCCACGGATCAGCACCTCTGCTAGTTGCCTGGTCAGAGTCACTCGAAGACTTTGAGTTGCGGTGGACTCCATCGCAGACAAGATTTCCCTGTTCGATTTTGTAAATAAGTCATCGGATTTGTTTCAAGCATCGGAAACATTGTTTTTACCTGTAACGATTAATCGCGGCTTGAATATTTCCAGTTTGAACATAAAGTACTGGCGCCCTTTGCAGCGCAGTCTCTAAAATTGGTCCGATATGCTTCGTGGTACCGTATGAAGAGTGAGAAGAGTATGTACCTGTGGAAGAAATTATATTCCAATGATGACTGATTGTTCAGGTAAATTTTTATTTAGTATTGTTCGCGATGAGAAACTCGTTTATGTTACCTGTATTGCTACTGTTCATGGTAGATGTGCCGTTTTGATGTTGCATAGCGAATTTGTCTTGTTCTTGTAAATATACTAATGTCAAGTCCCCAGCTATTTCGTAACACTTGATGATCTGCTCTTGCCATTCCGCTATTTTGTATTTCGATTTCGAGTTTGGCGGTAGCCTCTCCAAACAGAGACCTATGTAACGAGAATTAGCATTAATGAGACAATAGTTTTTAAACTCTCAGCAACCCAATTTCAATTGAAATTCAACTACCAATTGTTATATCTAAATCTAAATTCAAATTAAACTTCCAATCATTCTATTTAAATCGAAATTCAAGTCTCCCACAGCGGAACCTAAAAGTTCGAAATACTATTTATATAAATTCAGTAAACTACATAATTCAATAGAAATATATTTTATGCAAACCTTTAATCGCGTAAGACTCTGCGATGATACGGAGGCTCCGACAAGGCAAATGTTTCTCAGTAAGTGTGTGTAGTTCAGCTTCTTTGTAATGGTTTAGTGCCTCCTCGTACATTCCCATTGCATAGTGCACTTTCCCAAGTAACAAATGTGCATCCAACACAACCAAAGCCTAAAATTGAAAATTTTTCTTTCAAGTCAAATATCTGGACATGTGATTTCTTCCTCTATCATTTTTTCAATGCTGAAAACTGAATCAGCATTGCGTTTTCTGATTTCTTACAGTCAGTTTAAATAACATAGTCACCTGTTTATCTTTTTCGTTTGCTGCGAGCAGCAAGTACCTTCTAGTTTCCACTAACCCATTTCTTGCTTTTCCGATGTTGGCGTCTATGGGTAAAGTTTGCTCCAAAAAGCTTTCTAGCCTCCCTTCGCCGGACAGAAAGTTCGCTAAACATTCTGAAATTAAATGTATATATATAATATATTTCAGAAAAATTAGAAAATTCGATATATTATGAAACAAAATTAATTGAACGAGGTGTATCGATATGAATGATAGTTATTAGCATTATTCAGAATTTTATGTGATAATGATAACATTGGAAAATCGATATATTATTAAACGAAATTAATAGAATGAGATACATCGAAACGAGCTGAAAATTGATTTCGAGCGACACTCGTTTCCTAAACAGCAATTATATTCGGCCTTTAGACCTATAGATTACAATCCCAGACGTGACTTAACAAATCTCTGCTTGCAAATAGGTTACGAAACCCGTAAAAAACGTCTGTAAATAGTGTAATACTATAAAAATCTGTCGGAACTATCCAACAGAGAAACAAGAAGATATGATTTTCACTGAATTACTCACCGTTGCTTGGATATTGTACCTTGAGGTGATCCGCTAGTTCTATAACCTTTTTCCAATTTCCCTCTTCGCGGTTTTTATCGATTTCAATTTCGATTCGAGGGGCGTGTGCTTTTTTACTTGTCATTCTAATTCACGTGGGAACACCAAGTGCTCGATCCTTTCGTAATTATATCGCCGGAGTCTAATGTAATACATGTATATCGATCATCAGAGATGGACACGGTGTACAAATTAAACGACAATCTTGTTTGAGCACGTGCGGACTGGTGCGGACTATTTTGAAGGATAGCTGTCACGTCACGGATGCAGCGGCATCTAGAGCAGTGATTAGATATTGTCATAGACTATATATACTTATAGACCCGCCGATAACAATCGTCAGTGAGTTTCCCCTCTAGTTCCATATGGAATCTCACATTCCTGGTTTATCGCGCGATGGAAACGCTCCTTGAACAGTTGGCAGACCTGCTAAACTATATATATGTATTTCCATCCCGTCGTCTGCATTAAAGGGCAAGTGACAGCTCGAGCTGTATTGTTGACATTCGTATGAAAATTTGGTGTCGTACTTAAACTAATTTCCTGAATAATCCCCGCTACAAACATAAATAAACGTTTCCCGTAAAACACGTAAACCACCACAAACCGGACAATCCTCCTGAATCGTGTAAAGAGAATTCAGGATCAAAAATGATAATCGGTAGTATACCGCGATATCCAGTTTAATACATTTCAAATACACATAGTGAATTACGTCTATGTACTCGACTGGTTCTCCTGAATCGATCAGTATCGTTCACGGCTCGCAACAATGATTCACGTTCTGTTACTGTACGTGAAGTGATACGTTCGAAATAGTAAACGATCAAGTGCGTGTGCAACAGAGAATCAATCCGTATGGCGGTACGCGCAGTGTCGCTTTCTAATCAGAGACACCGATAATTAACGTCCTCGTAAATTCCGTGCTGAATACGTAAGAATTCGTAAGTTCCGTGCTAAATAATGAATTATTCCCCGAAATTATAGGACCCCGATACACAATTATCGTTTAAATTCAAATTAAACAACTACACATTTCAGTTCTAATTAATTATTGATTTATATATATTGGTCGGGCCTCCGTTCACACTTTTTAAAAATGAATTAAATTCAAACGAAACAACTACATTTCAGTTCTAATTAATTATTGATTTACAGTGGTCAAGGCCTCTGCGTTCACATTTTTTAAAAATCAATCGATTTGAAATTGAAATTCAAGGTTTAAAATAATGGAAAAATATTCTTCGTATCTTAAAGAAAAATGATCGTAATAATTTTGGAAGAGGAAACGTGAATTTTATTTTTCGAAATACATACTGGGTACCTCGTGCAATTTTTATTAATTTCTAAAACGTTAGTTTCGACTGATAGCTTTACTATATTTGATTATTTGAATATTTATTATTATTAGACTGCGGATCTTTATGCAAAATAAAAATTGTCTGAATCGATTGCAAGAAATAGAAACTGAGTTGAATGTTATTTCTTCTTTCTTTCTTCTCTAATTTTGCTATAAACGGATAAAGATCCGCAGACTAATTTTTACTTATTTGAATATTTGATTATTTTAAAATAGTTTCGAGTGAGAAACAGGAGAAATCATAATTGCATGTCGGTGCAGTTTCCAAAGATTCGAAGCGGTCCGGTTTGTCTGGACGTCCGAAGGAGAGCCGTGAGACGCCATCTTCATGATTTTCGGCGAGAATCGTCGACCAAGTGATACGTCGCTGACGTTTCCGGGCGTGTTTACATTGCGAGCGAGGGTGTCAGAAGCGTTCGCATTGTGTTCGGTGCGCGGAAGGTGACGATGGGGTGAGAGAGAGAGGAGACCTGTCGATTGTTATCGAGGAATTAAAGATTCTGTGCAATGGTGGTCCATCGTCCGTGACGTTGTTCGACTGTGTTGTTTAATCCGAGAAGATCGAAGTTGACCGGAGCTCGGAGAATCGATCGATATCTCGAGCGAAATGTGAAATGATCGATAGTAAATCGTAAATTGGAGCGACCGAGAACGGTACAAAGGGAAAAAGAAGTTTCGGCATGACCTGTGGCGGTGCTAAGGACTCGTTGGAACCATCGGGCGGGGAGGAGGAGGCATGGAAGCTGAAGCTGGTCGACAGTCTCACCATCAGGGGCTGCAGCTCACCCTGCCATCCCCGGGAATCCCCGGCCTTGACGTCGTGAGGGCCCTGCACCAGGTTCGATTCACTCTTTTGCGTTCATACGATATTGAATATAAGTCACCGGACACTTTCTTGTCTTCGACGAAATCGTCATTGAGGAACACTTACAGCTTGATTTTGTTTTATTTATTTTTATCAGATATACGCATGCTGTTTGAGTAAATTCTGGGGTAAAGAATTGAGAAATTGTGGGACGGTTGTTCAACGAAATGGTAATTAAAAGCTGCAAACTCCCAGCTTGATTTTATTGTCATATGAAATATTACATCTTGAAAATATTGAAATATTAAGCTAGTGAAATATTGAAATATTAAGCTATTAAAATATTGAAATATTAAGATATTAAAATATTGAAATATTAAGCTTTTGAAATATTAACTTACTGAAATATTGGAAAATTGAAATATTAAGTTATCGAAATATCGATTTGCATTCGTGAAATTGACTTGCACAAGGGTAAAATTGATTTGTCGTTTATTCTTTCCAGACTGTGATATCGCTTCGCTCTGCTCTGGACTCCTCGCGAGAAGAGCTGCGTCGTCTTAAGGAGAACGTCGGTGATTTTTCTGGTGAGAGTTACGTTGATGTGATCGAGAGGCTCGCTCTTGAGAATCACGTCCTTAGGCGAAAGATCCTAAGCAGGAACAGTGAGTTTTCTAGCGATGCTGCCACAAGCCCGCCGCCCCAGGCCCGTCGTCCTTCACCGTTCGCAGTAGAGGACAACAAACAGTGAGTTTCACCGCATTTATAACATTCAATTAATTATTCTACCGTTTCATTTACTTGAGGCACGTTTTCCCATTATTTACGGGCACTGAAACTTCGCACAGATTTTTTATAAATTACTATTCCGTCACGCAATAGGTCCGCGGATCGGCCGGGCGAGATAAATGACATGTCGCTGACGTTTTCCTCAATTTTCTCAATAACCGTTCGTTCTATGAGAAAAACTGATAGGACATAAAACACGCAGCCTGTACGGATCTATAGATTTCGTCTGACATACTTTTCGACGTGGTGAATAGTTTAGGAGATATTCGCGAAAAGCAATTATTCTAACGTGTATCCGATCGAACTGAAACTCTGCACAGATTTCATCAATTCTCTCTAAAACCGTTTGTTCCACGAGAAAATGTGATAGGACATAAAAGACGCAGCCTGACCAGGTCTACAGGTTTCGTTTGACATATTTTTTGACGCGGCGAATAGTTTAGGAGATGTACACTATAACACAATAACTGATTCTTACCCTGCGCTACCAGTCTGCCGGAGGACAGGAGCGTACCTATGGACGCGTTGGGGGCCAGAGTGGCCAGCGAGGACCCGCCGGAGAAGAACGAAGGGTGCGAGGATCAGGAAGGACCGTCCTCCGATCGCGGAATGGCGAAGGACAACGTGGGAGTGGTTGATCAGGTTGAGACTCGAGTGTGCGAGGTCGTTACTGTTGCGGACGAGGCTGGTTCCGCGTCGATCGATAAACAATTGGAGGATCAAGATCCGACGGTGGTGCAGGCCGACCGTTTGGAAGTGCCTGACAGGGATGCGGAGGATGTCAGCTTGAAGTCTGTCTCGGACGGCGACAACTCGGTGTTCAGCGACAATCCGGACACGCAGATGACGCAGCTGCAGCAGCAACAGATTCAGCCGCTCGACCAGCCGAAGGCCAACGACCAATCGGAGAACGAGTCCGAGGAGCTCGACGACATCGAGCTGATATTCACCACGGACGAAACTTGCCGCGACCTTGGCCTGCAGGAGGACCTCGTTTCCATCACGGAGACTGAGTCCTGGCAGCAGCCTGCTAACACCGGGCAACCTGTCCTCTTGAAGTACACTAAATCCGCCGAAGGAGAATCGCTAGTCTGCAACGGAGAGAAAACTAGCTCCGTCGAGGAAGCCGTGTCTTCGCAGAGCTCCAGCATCGACCGCGAGGAGAGCGTCGATCGATTCGACGAAAGCTCCACCAATAGATTGAACAAAATGTGGTCCCAGTGCTCGGTACTCGTGGAGACTGACATCAGCAAGTGTGGCGTCGTAGAGGAGCCCGAACATCCCGCCAGACACGCAGTCAGGAGGAACACTCTGGCTGCCCCTCCCACCGCTTACAGGTATGATCATGTCTTAGCAGTAGAATCTCTTAAAAACGTCTTCAACTGGACGTCGTTTCTCTACTAAAACAGAGACAATGATCGTGTGTTTGCAGACCGATTATCCATCGAGAAGCTCTGGCAAGCAGTCGTCGAAAGAGCGCCGCGGCGCCGTTGAGGCCGGTGATGGACAGGATCAGCGGTGCTAGACGGGAGTCCGGTGCTCAGACGGACATCTCCGCGCTGCCTGCTCATTGGCGTTCGGAGAGTTATCTCGCGCACAAAGTGGCTCACGCGTTCACCACGTTGCCGAGCAAGTTCGCCTTGCCGACCGGCGTCCCCGGAAGACTCCGACTCTCGGACAAGACTCGGGAGGCTAGGCGAGTGATGCTCTCGGACATCAGCTTCACCAGCATGGTGCCAGAGCTGTCCAGAAGCGCCGATCACCTCTGTCATGATCCGCATGTACAGGTAAAAAGTCTGCGCGTGAAGTTAACGATTCAAAATCATAGCGCACGTTTCTGTTTCTCTTTCAGACCTGCTTCAACTCCCGTGGCTGCAGTCTCCGCACGCCGGACGTGCACCGCCGCGAGTCGCTAGGTTCTCCAGCGGGGTTCTGGCCTCGCTGCAACCCCGGCACGGGCCTTCCGAGTCCCTGCGACTGTCGCCTTTCCACCGATCTCTATTCCTCGAGGTACCGCGGATCCTTGAGCTCGATCCCATCGCCGGGATTAGAGGTCGTCAGCGGTCCGTCGCGGAGACACTCTTGGCGAGCAACCGCCGCGTCCTTCGACACCTGGAGAGTCCCAGTGGCTACTTCCACGCCGAGACCCACTTGGTCCTCGATGCCCTCGTCGCCGACGCACGTGCATCCTCCGGCAACGTCCTCGAAGACTGCAAAAAACGTCCCCAAAAGAACGCGATCCAAGGTTACCTTCCAAGGTAGGTTCTCTGAATAATTTTCTGAATAAGCGCGACTGAAATGTGTGTGTACTCGATCCGTAGAATGTCCGATGACGCGAGGGAGCTTGCCCAACTTGCGCTCAGACCTGGTCGGCGGCGATAACAGCGGCGACTCGACCGAATCGTTGATCGACGAGGCCGAAGATTATTTAAGACGAAGCATCGATTCGATGCTGACCGTGTCCAACAGCGGCATCAGCTCCGATTACTGGAGCAAGCAAACTGCCAGGCGGAGACGCGCGAGACGATACTCCGAGCCTGATCTCATCCGCGACTGGCATCCTCCTCAGGATGTCAGACCGTACCTGCCAAAGGTGAGTCTATTCTCCATTCTCAAGTCTCTGCTGAACACCCACACCTCTTGCCGTATTTTAACGAGCTGAGAATCGCGTCGACGATTGATTTCAGATCCCGAGGGACATCAAGCTGGATCACCTCGTGAAGGTGATATCGTCGGAAGGGAGGGTCCTGCAAGGACGAGTCAGATACGTGGGTCCCGTGCCAGGACACGAAGAGGCTCACGTCGGCGTAGAGTTACCCTACATGAACGGCACCTCCGACGGCACTTTTCACGGTCGAAGATTCTTCGATTGGTAAGCCACGTCAATTTCAAAAAGTTGCATATTCAAAATCGACAGCGTTCGAATATTAGTAGGAGTCACTGTACAGTTATGGACGAGCACTGAGTATACATATATACGTGTATCGAGTCGTCCTGGGAAATACGATGCAGATAACAGTTTGAAATGCTGTCGTCATTCCACGCAGTATTATTCGCCGTATCTTGGCGTGGCTGGCGAGTCTGCGGTTATGAACTTGTCTTCCACGTGCGTCAAGTCTTCCGTGAAGGCTTCCGTGAATCGAGCCTCTCTGTTTCGTCACAACAATAACAAGGCCTTCTATCGAGCGAGCTGAGCAGCTCTCGTTAACACAATGCCGTTGCCGCGATTCTGCATCGCGACTGCAGTGAAAATAATAGCAGTCGAGCATTGTACATGCACGTACATGTACATATACAGCAACTCTGTATTAATATATTTTGAATGGGACTGAATAAATTAAAGCGATTGGTTTACTACAAGACGCGAGAACAAAACAATTTTAATTTTAGTTTCTCTCGAATATCTTCGAAGCTACTCACCGCGTCGAAAAACATGTTAGACGAAACCTGTAGACCTGGACAGGCCGCGCGCGTCGTTTTGGTCATATTGCTTTTTTCGTAGAACAAACGATTTCCGAAACAGACGATGTTTACCATGTTTCATGAGAATTCGGATCAATCTTCGCTGCGTCCCTCAAAGTTTTTTCGGAAATTCGGTCCATTTCGGAGCAATTTTTCGAAATATTTTTTTCCGTAACGTATGGTAGGCTAGTTGCTCTAACTTCTTACAAAAGTAAAGATTGTATGGTTCAATGTTTAAAAAGTTGTCGGTGTTTGCGTCTTGGCAGCGTTTCTTCCACGGCTCAATTAAATCGGCACCACGTTCCTCGGCTTTCCCGAATCCGACCTACGTATTTAATTTCGTAATTGCCTCGCGTTTTCGAGGTAATAGGCCGCGCGGCACAGGGCTGCGTGACAAAAGCAATTTCGCCCCGCGATAAACTCTCGTCTCGAACTTGCGCGTGCACCTGCATCTACTTGCACGGTGCGCCGCATCTACAGGCCGATTCAAACTAACTGTGCCACCTAAATTCCTTGGGAACTATCTGCTACATCACTCCGACATAAATCAATTTTTATTCGATCAAATACCTTATTTTTCCCTTAATATACACTTTTTTTTAGTAATGTTTGGTAAATAAAAACTGCAAACAAAATATCGTGCATTTAAGGGTTAAAAAGTGAAACAGTACTAAACACTAACCACTACTATCAGGTCATTAAGTATGAAAATTGACAAATGAAACACTGCACACATTTGTCAAGTTTCATACTTAATGACCTGATACGTTTCCACCGTTCTTGATAATTCAGGTGGCACGGTTAACTGAATCAGCCTGTACAAGCAGCGTGCAAGCCATTAGCTGTAATGTGGAGCTGCCTTTCGTGGAAGAATGCAAAGCTCCCTATGAACTCCGCTCGATAACACTGTGTTACTTTCGACGACCATTGTTTTACATTGTTTATAGTTTTACTCTTCCGAAGCTATTGCTACCAGTTATTTATTTAACACACACTGATCTTATTTACAGGCGCGTTTATGAATGTGCAATTAAAGTGGAAAGGTTTCTGTTCAAAGTTGAACAATTTGAAGTATTATAACAACAATTTGAAGAAACGTCGAAAAAAGTCGGTTTTTCAATTTTTTAACTGTCACGCAGATAACTGAGAAATCGGAAAAACGTCATGAACCATAATAATAACGTGGTCGCACTAGAATTTCCACGTCAAACCTGTATTTTTTTTTACATGTGAAATTTACAGCCGATTAAGATGGTCAAAACTGCCCTTAGAGCCTTTTCAATGCCTACTGAACCATTCGAAAGCTGACCAAGAAAAACCCCTCTGAGTACAGTTCCAGTTACAGGGTAAAAATAGATTTTGCGCTTTCCGGCGCATTTTCCGGTCTCAAATGCGTTCTAAAATTCTGAAAAAAATGTGACATGTTTTGGATCCTAAGGCGCATTTTTGAGAATTTTTACAGATTTTTTAATGCAAACTGCGGCCGTAAAAAATAAAAATGGAGTGAAATGAAATGGTGGTGTGACATTTTCTGTTTCAGCGATCCGGACCGAGCGATTTTCGTGCCGTTCAAGAAGGTGATCCTAGCGTGGTGCACCACCTGACCCGCACCGCCTAGCACCCTGACAACTCCTCAAATTCTGTTATCCGAGTGCACGATGTGAACGGAAACAGAAAACAACGCTGAGTGTGTAACGCAACGCGATCCTCTATGATTTCCACGGGTATGTGATTATTATACGATTCCTTTGCGACCATCCTACACTGAGCTGTATCATAAGTTCTCGAACGCGACGGAGACTAGTGGGACTACAGTCTCCTCTAGAATGAATCTCGTGGATATTCGTTTCGATCTATCCAACCGTACTACATATGTATTCGCTTAAACGTTGCTTGGACGACTGATCTGACAGATCAAACGCAACTTGTGATAAATCTTCTATACGTTAAGTTGATCGATTTTTTACGTTCACGAACGATGCTATTGGAAATTCGGCTGCACTGCTCCTTGGGGAACCCTAATTTATCCCTTTTTCTTGCGCGATCCTGTAGATTCTCGCGAGGAAATGCCAAACATCCAAGTTTCAGCGTTTAAACGCTGAAAATCAACTTCAAACGCTCGTAACTTTCGCACCAGTGAATTCCTAACATTGAAACTTGCATTTTTCGTATTCTCTCATCAGAATCTGCAACATTACATTTACAAAAGGTAAAACTTTCTGGTTCGCTCAGCTTTAACACTCATAACTTTCGAACCAGTGAATTCCTAACATTGAAACTTGCATTTCTCGAATTCTCTCGTCAGAATCTGCAAGATTACAAGATTTAAAGAAGGCAAAAATTCCTGGTTCCCCACAGTGCAGCTTCGCCCGAATTCAAAATGGATTTTTAGCAATTTTCGCGTGAAAATGAGGGGTTGGGGAAACAACTGAAGACTGAAGGAGCCAAGCTTAGCCTGCTTTTTCAGCGGACGCTGGTGGAGGTCTTGTCCGAATTCAGATGAAACAACTCGAGTCGCTGGAAGAGCACTGACTCGAATTGTTGAACGTGGTGTAGAACAATTGCTGTACATAAACCTCGCGCATATACGCACTCGTTGCATAATATATTTTGATGGTAAAAGTCGCGAGAAAAGTCGTGACACGTTCCTTTGTGTAAAGAGAAGAAAAGGATACATATTATGCATGTATGTATATTTATTGTGGAACGGTGTTAAGCATTTAAGAGGCTATAGAGCAACCTGTACAATTTCAAACTGTGTATATCTTAATCGCTGTGACGAAATATATTTAAACGCGTGTCTCTGTGTTCGTGTCTTCGTGCAAACATGTAAACGGACATGGTTGCAGCTCGAGAATACGCAATGTAATACGCGTTCTAGCTGTTAGTGTTAATCAGTGTAGGTGTCTTCGTCTTTAACAGGTTCTAGAGAGGCTGGAGAGTTCGACAGGTTAGGGGAGAACCGGAAGTTATGTTATATTTACAAAGATTTGCGATCCTTTCCGAAGCTTCGTTCAAATCTGCGCCTTGAAAACAGGAAATTCTTCCCTCTTTCTTGCGCAGTCCTGTAAATCCAAGTTCCAAGGTTAGGAATTCACTGGTTCGAAAGTTGTCAGTGTTTCAAGTCGGTTTTCAGCAGATTTTATGCGTTTATGACACAAATGCATGGATGTAATTTCTCTATTCTCGATTTATTAAAATTGTTGAAAATAGAAAGAAATTTTAATGTGGTTTCAGTGTCTCATAATCGACAAAGTAAATTTTTATCCCGCATATAGATCCGCAGACTACTGATAACTATTTATCGGACCAGTGAATCCTAACCTTGAAACTTGGATTTTCGTGCAAGAAAAAGGCGAAAATTCTGGTTCCCTAAGGCGCAGCGCAGTCCGGAATTCGTGTCGGACATCTCGAACCTCCGAACGTTAGAATTCTTGTAAGATCGCAGCTGTTTCGTTTAGAAATGATCCAGACGTGTGGATTCACCCGTAGGACGGACGACCATTACTTTTTATACACCCTGTACATGTATATGCGCGCGGAGGTGATGCACGCAAACGAGTGGCGCACAGTGGGTAAATTTGACCTGACTCGATTAAAAAAACTTTCGATAGAAATGAGGTAGAACGATGAATTTTTTAAAAATTAAAGCTGAAACTTTGCAGTATATGGGAAAAATAGGAAGATTACGGTACGAATGTTTTTTAACCTTGAGAAAATTCGTCGAATTGCACAATTTCGAGAAACCACATTTTCTTGACATCTCCCTATTTCTCCCTATTTTTTCCATATTCTGCAAAGTTTCAGCTTTAATTTTAAAAAAAATTCATCGCTCTACCTCATTTCTATCGAAAGTTCTTTGATTTTGAATCGAGTTAGGTGAATTTTACCCACTGTGTGGCGTTCCTAACGCCTTTCGAAGCAGATGATAACTAGACTCCGGATTTGATGCATTTATAACAAAAATGAGCAAGTGCAATTTGAAACAGTGAAAATATTACAATAAAAGACTTTAAGGGTGTTAATATATTATTTTCACCGCATTAAAATTATTAATGAAGAATACAAATTTATATTTAGCTACTGCATTTCGCAATTGATGCACAAACTTCTTACTTTGCATAATCCTCCGGAGTCTACTGATAACGATCGAACGTCTATTGTACTCGCTGATTAATATATATATATATATATATATATATATACATATATATACATATAGGAACGAGAATGAAACACGGAGCGACCCGAAAATATTACTATGTGACCTGAAACGCTATCGAGAGAGTTCTAATCCTAAGTTAACAATAGATATCTTGTGTGCGGTCTTAGTAACGGCGATCGCGAGCAATGAATTCAAGAGATATTTTTCGTGTCAGGAGCATGAATCCAGCGGCAACCATATTTGATATTCTCGACTAAACTATATTTTAAACTGGATGTAACTATGTTGCAGCAATAAATGGTTCTAAACGATGATACGTTCTTCTACATCCTGTACGTGGAGGATCGCTAATTTTTGCGAAGCGCTAACTTCAAACACAGCTGCCACAGGTAAAAAATTGTCGCAGCGAGTTCATGGGGTACTCAATAGAATCGGCAGAAACTCTGTTTCAATCTGACGTTCGGATCATAGTATTACAATCATTTCTCGCCGAGATATAGTGAATTAAAGGAAAAATGGAAATTGTGCATTTTTCAAGCATATTTTCAAAAACACCTGGCATATCGAAATGTTAATGAAATTGAAAAAAACAAAAGGAGTGCTTTGAAGACAAAGAAACGCTCTTTCTATTGCTTTCTCGCACAAGATTCTACGATAATTGTTTCACTTTCTGGAGCTAGTTAAAGTTAAAAAGCCCATATTTACTTCAACGTTGAATAACTCGAATAAAAAAAATCGCACGATATTCAACAACCACACAATTTCCACAGGAAAGATAGCCCTTCGAAATGATATTAACGCAATTTATCAAAAAAATTTGTTGCTCCCAAAAACAAACCAACATAGCAACAATTTGAAACAGAGCATCTGAAACTAGAGGTTTCAGGCTTTTAAACCATTGTTTAACGATATCGATACGGCAATTTTTGACAGAGTTATGATCACGTAAAGTGGGACTAATTTTAATTCTTTTGAGGAAAGTGTAGGTAGAGAGAGAGAGAGAGAAAGAGAGAGAGAGAGAGAGAGAGAGAGAGCACTTCACTGCCTATTACTTGCGAGTGCAGCGATAGCAATCTCGTCGAGGTGAGCATCATTCCTATCGGCGCATTCGGTAATTGAAACCAGGAATCACGAATCACGGAATCTTTAAATGGAGATCGAATGTTCGGCACGCTCTTCCAATTGATTTACATCGGATTCGAGCGCGCTCTTTTCGCGTCCGCAATCAATTCCTTGAACCGTCAATGGTGTGCTGGGTAATCGGCGTACCAACTGAACGCCCCGTTCGAGCCGGTGTATCCGCCGAAATCCACGTAATCCAGAATAGGATTATTAACGGACCTGTCCAAACGTGGACTCTCCGAGTCGTCCCGATGATTGCTGGGTATCGGCGCGTAACCCTCGGATTGCCGAGCGATCCTCGTCGTGGCCGGACTCAACTCGATCACGTCAATCCTGTCCACAGGTATGGCGATGTAACGACGGCCCGCCGCAGCATCGTAGACGCCGCACAAAAGAATCAATGTTACAGTCTGAAATAGCGTGACAGCGAGATTTAACGCATCGTTGCCGGCCAAGTCGGCCATTCAAGGGAACGAGACCCTTTCGCGCGAATCTTTACACGTCAAGAGAACATCTGTGCAAAATTTCAACCCTGCATCTCGATCGGGAGGGTACTTATGGCGTAAAATGGAAAATACAGTTTTTCGACTGTTTTCCCTAGTTAAGGATGTTTAGAAATTCCGAGAAAAATCTGACACACGTCAAGCACCCAAATACATGCTCTCCTATCCGTTTCAGATTTGCCAATTGAAAATCCTACTCGTGAAAAATTAAAAACCTCGAAAAATCGCAAAAATGCAGATTTTAAACCCAGTGTGATACGTCGAAATGAGGATAAAGACGAAATTTACCAAAGAATTCATGATCGAAGCACTCGCAGCCACCGGTAGATCAGATACTCGTCAAACTGTGGAGCGTAAGCCGTGTCTCCAACGTTTTATACGGTCTCGCTCGGCCGCAGCTTTCTCGTCGGCACTTTTTCCACTTAATAATTACTTTATTCCAGGCCGATTGTCGTAGAACCGTCGCGACCGCGGCAATTGGCTACGCTCGTTCTCATTAATTTCCGTACTGTGTTTCGATCAAGAATTATTTGAATTTCTCAAGTCGAAGTCACATCCGAAGGTCATGCTATAGTAGGTCGCTGAACTCGTCTTTGAACCAGCAATAACCTTGATTTCCTGTCGAGAAAAAATAGTTTCCTCAATTTTGTGCGTTTCAATACATAGCCGACTAAATACTGACTCGATTTCGCCCGATACATTTTTTTCTCAGACTCTCGGAAGTACCTGAAAAGTTAGATACCATTCGTCGAGAGTGTCGAAGGACAATTAAGTTCAGGTACTCACTGTTCCAGCGCAGCAGCTTTCTACATCGTCCCTTCTGCTTCCTCCGCGTCTGCAGGGGCCTTGTCCTCGCTTTCTTGCGGTCGTTCGATCGGTTCCGGCTTTTACTCGTCGGCAAGAACCTCCGAAAAATCGTTCTGCTCGCGTCAAGTGAAAGGAAACGATGATTTAGGGTTCCGTTACAGGCTGACGGGCCAACAGTGGAGAGAGCGAACGATTTCATTCTTCCAAATAAAAATCCAGTCTCCGTCCTCGCAGGTTTCTTCGCATATCGGCAAGCCGACAATCTCCACTTTCGATTAGGCTTGGCGAAAAACGTTATTAATCACTTCCGAACGTAATAGAGTCTTTTGAAACGTTATTAATTACCGGTGAACGTAACAAAGCCTTCTTCGTTTTTCGCAACATCACTTTTTGTTGCTCGTTTCCCGCCAGCCTGATCGCCTGGCGGCTAATGTCCTAGCGTTTACCAAACTAGTAAAAAGCTAGACTACGAACTACTGAAGCAGTTTAGCTCTAGTCTGTTGAACAACAAGTCGTAGAACAGCATCGATCTTTTATTTTACAAAAAAATATACATCTCCACAGGTTCTTCCTGCGTTTCTTAAACTGTTAAATACTTGCACCTATAACTAGTGCGGTGTTTGCGACAAGCCTAACACGAAACCGTTTAAAACGCAACGTCTCGTTCGGTGTGGAGCATGTTCCTGCGCGCACATGTGTCCCAGAGGTAACGATACAAGACTCATGCTTCTAACCCGGGCATGATTTAAGTTTAAGTATGTATTCGTTAGGTATAAAAAAGATTTGTCCGTATAAAACACGCTTTAACGATTTTCAATACTCTAAAATCTATATATGTATTTCGTGATAGAAAAATAGGAGATTCCCGACCTGAGAAATGTTCGAACTACACATAACACCGTCGTATCATAAAATCGACTCTCGCACAGCTCTGAAAACACGTGTTCCTTCTAACGATAATAAACGGAGCGAAGTAGTGAAAATAATGTATAAAATAAATCTTTCTGTCTGTAACAATAAATAATAGAAACTCATGTCTCACCAGCTTCGCAAGTTACCGTCAGATTGACTTCGAGAATCTTTACCGGTACGTTAACATTATCGAAGCACGAGGAACTAAATATCACTGTTACCAGTACTTGCGTTACTTCGTTCGAGCCACTACCGAACTTTGCTCAACCTCATAAGCGAAATATAAGAAATATAAATCGAGAAAGTACTCGTCGACTGGAGGCAAGCTTATAAAGAACCAAAATGAAATTCTACGCGCGCGTAGGTGTTGGGAAGACCCTAATAACGGTTGCTACAAGATTTTAACGGATTTTAAGAGAAGCGAAGCCTGCGTTCAATTTGATTGCGACGGAAAAATAAAACCTCTACGGCACTGTTCGCACGCCTCAAGACTTTTCTGTAATATTGGGATTGGTGTTTGGGAAACGGACAATACGCAACGAAGAGATAAGGCACAATCTTGCAGACATCGGTCGAGTTGCTCTCTACTTCGACGAAGATACAGCGACTATCAGATATTTGGAGAAAGTAGATTCACCCCAGTTCTAGCTCGTCCAGGTCGTCGGAGAGGTCGCTCTCGTAGCCAGCAGGGGCGATCCGGCCCACGTTCTTCAGCTTGTAAGATGAATTGTGGGATTTACTGTACCGGTCTCCGCTGTTTCCGTTCCGCAAATAGTCGCCACTGCCATTCTCTCGATGAGCTTCCTCCTTCTCGTTCCTCACCGGTGTCACGAGGTCAATTTCTTCGGTCAGGCCGATGGGCTTCTGTGAAACATTAAGGACACCCACTGGAACTTCGTTTCTTTGTTCTGAAATGAATCAAAACGAATGAACGCTCACCTTCGGTGTGGGCATAGATATTTCCTCCACTGACGATTCGAGCTCCGTTGTGCAGTTCAATGTCTCTGACAGTATCTCGACACTCGAGTCAGCCATTTCCTGTGAAATTTTCGCTGGACTCCTCGTCGGAGTCTTCTTTCCTACGGATGCTGCTGACGAAGGACGTGACGTGGGGCGACTAGATAACAACAAAGGCTCCTCTGCGTCCGCGAGACCCTCGTTTATCAGCTCCAAAGCGACGTTAATATCCTATGGAAATTCCCAGAAACATCTTCAGTAAAACAATGAAAAGGGATTTTGTTCCTTCGCTGTCTCTAAATACCTTATCGTCGCTTCTGTCGAAAAGATCGAGACAGTAGAGCGTCACTTCACGCTTGGAGCCTCCGTAGCTGCGAGTGCGATCCTTGTATCCCGCGATCTTAGCCACGAGCACGTTCCACTGAGCCAGCCAAGTCAGCTCCGCGAACTTGTCACACGCCTGAACGCTCCATTCGCCCTCCCTGCGTTGACAGAAAGTACAGCGGAACGATTATTATCAGCTTCTCCAACCAAAAAACGCATGGACGCGAAGCGTTAAAGTTCACCTCGGTTTAACGTTATTTAAACAACACTCCATCGCCTGCGTGCGCAAGCTCAGGAAGTCCATTCGGAGCTCCAGGACGTTCTTCAGCTCGATCACATCGTGGTCTCCGTAATCCATGAAGAAAACCTCGCACTCTCCGTCACCGTGCGCAACCGAGATCACGTTAGCCCTGTACCACTGTTCATCGTAATTGAACTTCGCTGCGCACACTTGTCCCGGTTTGATCTAAAGCAGAACAATACCGATATGCAATTTAGAAAGAACTGCTCGCAGGGCATTTCTATCTGTTTCAAAGTGTTACACGCATGTTAATCTCGTCCCCGATAATATTTGTCGAAGCGAAGATTGCCGACGCAGTGTGTACACTTACGTCTTTCAGTTTATGTAATTCACGGTGGTCTTCGTTGTTATAGTACGCCGTCATTTCAGAGACTAACTTGTCCAAAGCCGTGGTTCCACGGCCGACAATTTGGACCCAAAACTTCGAGGGACTCTCCATTGCGGACACGTACACTTCCATCGTGCCGTCGGTGCCTGAAACCAATTTATACGATCTACAATTACGTGTACATACTATGTGAATCTACCTCCAAGTGCGACAACTAACTCTTGAACAAATTAGAAGTGCTCGAATCATACATTCTACACGCATTAAACTGCGAACACTTCTGTATTGATAATTCTAGGAATATTTGCAGTATCACTGCGAACCTTGCAGCGACAGGGATTCGGTGGACTGCGAGGACTCGGTCGTTTGAACGGGCAGCTTCGACGCAGAGTTTTCCAATTTGGAACACGACTTCTTCCTCGCCGCCTCCTCGTCCGCATTCTCCTCCCTAAACTCTCGAACCTTCTCCTCGATCTGCGACAAAACAGCAGCGATCTCCTCGGCAGTTCCTTTTATTATAATCCTCCTCTCGGCATCTACAGCAAATCAGTAAAACGCTGTTGTTAATATTGGCTTGAAAAGAAAGTTCGTAGCGTTTTCAAATTAAGAATCGAAGATAAAATTAAGGTATTTATTCATATGTTCATTCAATAACACGAGAAAAGTTACCTCAAGAATGGTAAAAAGTAATAGAACAATTATAATTTACAAACGCTACTAACTTTTGTTCCGACCCAATATTTTACGAACATAGAACCACAAAGTGGTTTAATTTAATAATTACTTTGCGCGTAAGGAGCATGGCCACCTTCTGCGATCACTTTTACGCGTGGATACGCCGGATACCTTCCTAGCACTCTGGCGCACACCTTGTATGGTACGTACGTCTCGTACGTTTCGATAATAGGCTGATTTGCGATTATGGATCTGATTAATTCCTGAGCCAGCTGCGTGTTCTCGTAGAGTCCTCTTATGACGCATATACGCATAGGGCATTCGAGGTTGTCTTCCTTGAAACGTATCTGCGTTCCTGTCTTGTTTTCCATATCCTTTATTACAGATCCGCCTCTTCCGATGACGGCAGGCACGAATTGCCTGGGTACCTCGCAATCTATCGAAATTCTCTTTGGAACGTCTACACATTTCCTCCTGGAAATCGACTCTTCTTCATCCTGTTGAGTCGAAGGATTAATCAAATTAAGATACAGAACTATAACGGTACAGAAATCTGGAAACATGGCATGGAAGAAGGCATGGAAAGCTGGAATTTGGTATGCAGTATGTTTTTATCCCGGAGATCCTTCGGGATTAATTGCTAAAATCAAATTAATGGCGTACCTGCAGAAATAAATAATTTCAACGGGAATTAAGCTAAGTATATATAGTATGAAATAATTTACCTTCTTGTATAACAAGTATATCACAGCGATGCTGACGCTCGTTAGGGAAACGCCGAGCAAAATCGGCAGAGTGAATTGTTGCGGCAACCACTTCATTTTCACGTTTCGATTTAAATAAGTGTGTCTAAAACATGGAACATGCTTTCGCGTTGTTATTACTGGAATGTTTCATAACCTCGAATATGCGTTTTCTGTAAATCGCATATACTGCGGCGTACGAAAAGCACGATGAAATATTTCTAGGAACTTAATTACGGTTTTCGGGAATCTTCGTTGAAATAGGTAGTTTCTTGAAATATTGTGTTTGACCGCAAATCGGAAATTGTATTTTTAAAACTATATTCTTGCCAACTGTGTAACGTAACTTGCAAACAGCGTGACAGCGACGAGATATTGCGCACTTTTCGCGCGCATGCGGGTCGGTATTTAGCTGTCGGTAGCGTACATAACAGTACATATAAATATATATAAATAGTTGAGGTGAGATGGGGTACCTCGGTCATGCCGTCTAAATTCCCAAAAATGATTTTGAAAAATTAATGTACAATATATGTATGTCAATGAAATATTAATAATAATTTATCAAAGATTCGTAGCCGCTTGTCCGTCGTCTCGTCCTGGATTGTTATGGCACTTTCCCAGTACCGTGGAAGCGCACGATATCTCATGCTCATCAGTGACTGCAAACCATGCAAACATGGCGTAATTATGGATAATACAAATAAATTATTGGTTATCACCAACGTAATAAATTATTGGTGAAGCATTGTACCCGAGTAATATAATTCTGTATACATAATTCATGATAATTCATTACTGTTCATCACGAGAAGCATCGAGAAGTAAACCAGGAAATATTACGTTATGTTGGCAGCACTGTATAAGATGGAGACGCCAAAATTCGAATATGGCGGGAAATTCAAACGATGATCGTTCATGTACTTTACCGGAATTCATTTATTTATTACGAAAGCATTTCATGTTTTTATCTCTGAACGTGTTTATCTCCAGATAATATAATCGTTAGCGAGGACGTGTGGTTCACACTGATTCACACATGTGTAACAGTTGGAATAGGATATCGCGGTTGTTATTGCAAAAACGCAGCTTCCGATAACGTTATTTTTATCCTTCCTGTTTTTTTTATAATTCGAGTTGGTCGTGGAGCTCGTATATTAGATTTGTTTTTTTTCTGGGGACATGATAAACATTTCTCGATGACTTGCAAACTAACAATAAGATGAAAGAAGCGTGTGTACATTAGAATTAAAATTATTTAAATTGCGACACTTGTGGTGAAAAAATGGAATGTGCAAAATTTCCGCTCGAATTTTGTTATTTTTAAAAAGCTTGATTTTGATACGACACATTTTTTCATATATCTATTAGTAACAAAGGTATTTGCAGAATTTACAAAAATATTTATGGACATACATATGTATATACAATATACCATTTAATGGCCGACTGAATAGAATGAATTTATTAATCCTAATTCTGCAGATTCTACACATTGAAACATTTGACATTATTCTGAGAATTATCTAAGAAAGGTCGATATTTACAATCGCGTTCTCCTTTGCAAATAAGTCTGTATTCTCGCATCAGTAATTTCCCTTTTCTTTTCGGTTCCGCTGGGTTTTCAACGCTGTGTTGACAACTTTCGAATTCCATTATCTTCTCGTTGACTCACGCGTGCGCGCACAATCTGATACCAGAGCTGATACAGCTATTATATAAGGCGGGGTTTCACAGGTGGGTACTTGTAACAGTTACGAATGGTTCTGCAATTGCAGCAGTGTACGACAGATCCACGATGAAACCACGTGTATTGGTTACTAGCAGCGACGTGCCGTCTGAAGGGCTAGACCTGCTTCGCACAAAGTAATATACATACAATAATATTTCGTATAAAAGAAAAGTACAAACAACGTCCAGTAATTGTCAATATGTTAATAAATATTTAAGTGCGTTTTCTGTTCATTTAGATGCGACGTTACGATAATTCACGATGATGCGAACACTTCGCGCGACGACGTGTTACAAGCACTTCCAGGCCATGATGCAGTTTTTATAGCAAAGCACTATAATGTAAACAGTGAATTTCTTAATATTGCAGGTACAGATAGAAAACCTACTACTAACATCAACTTTTCACAGAAATTAATTAAAACTTCTAATTTCTAAAGTCATCATTGGACAGCGGATCTTTATAAAATCAAAATGTTTTACTTCAATTCCAACAAACTGGAGTGAAATGGAAATTGATTTTCTTTCTTAATTTAAATTCTTCTAATGTTTTCACAGTCTTAAATTACACCTACTCGCTTCTTTCATAAATGCATAAAATCTACTTTCCAGCCATGCTTGCGAAATTCTCTCGTTTCTAAAAATTGAGTCACGATTTTCAAAACAATTGATAAAATGGAAAATCCTAAGTTTAGAAAGTAGAATTTTGCAGGTTGAAATTTCTCCACAACAGTATTCCGAATTCCCATCAAAATAAAATATAAAATAATAAAATAACAAATTGTATATTTAAGAAGACGTTTTCTCAATGAACAGGTCCAACGTTGAAGGTCGTGTCCACCATGTCGGCTGGCTACGACCATTTGGACGTTCCCGAAATTAAACGAAGAGGAATCAAAGTGGGAAACACGCCTATGGTTTTGTCGGCCGCGGTCGCTGAGATTGCAGTACTATTAACTTTGAACGCGGCGAGGCGGACACACGAAGGGCGTTTGAAACTCGAACGGTAATTAATAATGAATAAACGTTCAAACATGTTCCAAATATGTTCAAAACCCCATCTCGGTAATTATTTTATAATTATTTTCAAGTTTATAGAATCGAAAAATATTTTTACTATTACTACAGTATTAATGCAGCGAGAAAGAACAATTTAAATCTTTTCCTCTTCGTTCATTTTCCAGTTGTTACGATCGTCAAAATAACATGCTTGTTAAAACGATTGTTAAATTAGGGGAGAAGTGGAACACAGTCTCCAGTGGTTGCTTGGCCAAGACTTGCAAGGTTCAACGGTTGGTGTCGTTGGACTGGGCAACATCGGACAGGCAATCGTCAAGAGACTGAAAGGGTTCGACGTCGGTCGTTTCGTCTACACGGGCCACTCCCGCAAGAAAGCAGGTACCTATCAAATTAGAAAAGATTCTCATTAAACGATTTTAATCATTATTTAATACGTGTAGGCGACGAACTAGGAGCTCACTTCGTGTCGCTGGACGAGCTGCTCGAGCAGAGTGACTTCGTCATCGTTGCTGTACCACTGAACAACGAAACGCTGGGATTATTCAACGCCGACACTTTTGGTAAAATGAAGAAGACCGCCGTGTTGGTGAACATCGGTCGCGGCAAGGTCGTCAATACGGACGCACTGGTCACGGCGTTACGCAGTGGAACGATCTTCGCGGCTGGCCTCGACGTAACCGATCCGGAGCCGCTGCCTCCCGATCATGCGCTTCTTAAGCTCCCCAATGCTGGTCAGTATTACCATATCGAAACAACATTTGTTGCGTTTCCCTCCGAGTAAAATTATACATAACATCGTAATTACAGTTCTAAGCGTTTATTACACATTGTATCCCACTTAATCATGTATATCAAAATATGTACACGTATAAATACGTATTGCAGTGGTCATACCTCATCTGGGCAGTGCTACCAAGAAGACAAGACGTGATATGTCAATTGCTGCCGCACAGAACATTCTCAACGGACTGGAGAACAAACCGTTGCTGTATCCATTGTAATTTACGTTCCACAGTACAAAGATATCGATATTGCAATTTAATACTATTACTTAATTCTCAGTAATATATTTTAGCACTACTTTTTACACGTATTCTGTGGTATGTACAGTTATAAAACTTGAATAATTGTGTTGTAGCCCTTCGCACTCGAGCAGTGACTCTGAACGTGTTTACCGAACGTGTTTAATATTTCAATAAGTTGCTAAAAGTATTGTATGAGATATGAAATCATATAAAATCGAAGTATTTCTCTGGTTCTCGAATTGGAACAGCTCCGAGCGCGAAGGGTCAAATATATATTGTACATAAAAAGTATCGAAATGCTGTAACGCATAATAGAAATCATATGAAACTTTATATAATGCCTATCCCTTCTGTCACATTTGTATCTCACCCTTCCAACCCTTTGCATTGCTCATTCCTTGGAATGCAAAGGGTCGAATAGACGAAGACGATTCAAAAGCAGAATAAAAATTCGAGTTTCTCTTTACGCAAGGAAACCGATGTATAGCAAATTGTTCGGCATTCATCACCCGTAATGCACAACTGGTAACCATCAAGCTTCCACCACCGCGTTCTTCAGATTGCTTAGAATAGGATCGATCTTATTCTCTAGGGACAGAATGTGACCCGTGTTGCAGTTGTGGCTGGCGATGAAGCTGACGACTAGCGGCAGTTTGTTCATTTGAACCACCTGCGAATAGAACCAAGTAAGATGTAGAGAATGCAACCTGAAAAGCGTACGTTTAATTTGTCGGATAAGCCAACAATTCCGCTCACAGTGTAAAGGTTTAATTAGTAGAAAGATGACGTTCCATGAGAAATTTTAAACTTGATTACCTGGTAACTGCTGTACATGCATATGATAGTTTTGTTCTTTCCGAGCCCCAGTTTGCTCCCTTGATCGGTGGCCATTCCAAACGTCGACAGAAAGCTCGCTCTCATAGCCATCTCCGGTGCTTGTTTATCCGCCACAGAAACAACAGGCACTCCGTCTCTGTCTGTTATCAGTATACTATGAAGCCCTTCAACGCTGCTTAGAAGACCATAGAGGAACTTCTTGAGCTCCTGTAATAATTATAATAAATGTATCACATGCCGTAACAAGGAATAGTATTTTATCTTGCAGTGAGCATATGACTTTACCTATACAAAAAGAATCGCAGATGGCTCGAGACTCGCTTAAATTATCTACACATAACCTTAAAGTACATAGAATACGAAATAGTTGAGACGTTTGGTACATACAATTTCGCAACTTACCGCTGTCATCTCTGAATTCTAGTGGTAGGAGAGGTTAATGTAACTTACAAATACGTAATTAATTTATCAATCTTAGACGTCGACAACGGCGTGCCAGCTTTGAAAAAGTTTTGACAGATTGTCATGCGGTCTGTGGTCTGTCCATTGTCTGTCCATCCAGTTTGTCCGAGTACCACGGTTCTGGCACCGTGGACCGTGGATGGTTAAATATTCAATGAAATTGTTATTCAAGGGCTAAAAAAATTGGTGAGTGTATACTGGAGAATCCTCTGTGTCTGTATTGTACAATAAAGCTAATTTATTCATGCAAAATGAAAAATATTGGATATTCATTACAGCAGCAAATGATTCGTGCCGCTTTTCCCTTAAGACGCAATGCAAATTCCGGTACGAATTATTTGCGCTTCGTATACGTACTTACAGCGACATCTAACGGCAAAACGCTCAAACTGTTAGCCAAATGTTACCGGCAGAGCCAGTCAGGTCGGGAACAGCGCCATCTAACGGTAGATTTGGGAGCTAACAATTTGATTTAGTTCCAGATGTACCGCTAGATGGCGCTGTTACCGGCCTGACTTGCTCTGTCGGTAACGTTTGGCTAACAGTTTGAGCGGCTTGCCGCTAGATGGCGCTGTTGCAGGCCTGACTTGCTCTGTCGGTAACGTTTGGCTAACAGTTCGAGCGTTTTGCCGCTAGATGGCGCTGTTACCGGCCTGACTTGCTCTGTCGGTAACGTTTGGCTAGCTGTTTGAGCGTTTTGCCGCTAGATGGCGCTGTAAGTACGTATACTAAGCGCAAATAATTCGTACTGGAATTTACATTACGTCTTATGAGGAAAGCGGCACGAATCATTTGCTGCTATAATGAATATCCATTACTCTTGATTTTTCATCAATAAATGTAAATATAATGTGTCGGAGAATAAATAATAACCAATTTATTTCTGTCAGAATTTACCGAAAGTTGTTACGGTTAGAAATTATTTAGATATTTATGCAAGTTCCAGCGACAATCAGAATTGATTATGCCACCTACTTTCTGGGCTCATTTCATACGGCTCTTGATCAGTGATTTCAGACAGTCCTGTCTGTCAGAACTAGTTCGAAGTAGTCCGAACTCCGAAGCTCAAACTGCGCACGCACCGTTTTTTGAAAATCTTCAGAAAGGTTCCTGAATATCGTGTTGTAAGTTTTTATTCATTACAGTATCGTTAAACAATATTTCTGTTCGAAAGTTGTAACGAACATAATGGAAATTATACTTTGATCTTCGAAAAATTAATCGAGATTTCATTGTCACACTGAAATGGTTGTAACTTTGGCAAATTTTCGATGAAACTTTCAACAATTTTCAGACGAAAGCACGGTATTCGCTCCAAGAATGAGCAAACCTCGGTGCTGATTATGCGATTTGTAGTATGCAATACAGCGAAGACAGCGAGCACAAGAAAAAGAAATGCTAAGAGTGAAAATAGCCGGGACAGTTAAATTAAAATTACATTTGTAACGCAAATAACATTCGTGAGATCTTTCTAATTAAATTGGATCACATTTCTTTACTTAATAATTGTCCAAAGAAACACCGTCTCCTTCAGGCTTGTTTCGATTAGAAAGCTCTGGCGAGTGTGCCAATATAAAATAAGCAAAATTAAAAAGATTCGTCTCTGCTTACTGTTCCAATCGATACGTATTCTCTTAACTCGAAAAGTCTGGAGTCCCGCTGTACTCCATAATTTACCATCGAAAAGACTAAAGCTAAACGTTCAATTGTACAATTACGATTCCTTCGTATCCACGCTGGAATGAACCGTGGGATCATTCAAACCCTTCTCGTACATGAACATCTTGGGCGTGTCCTGGACGAAATAGAGTTTGGCATTCTGCGCCAGTGCTTCGTATTTCTTCAGATCCAGATACTCCGAGGTAAGGAGAAACTGATTCGCCTCGGCTTGCATTTTGGTTTTGTAGAATTCCGCGTCGGAGAGACTCTTCTGCTTGGCCAGGTGTATCGCATTTTCAATTTCGACTATCCGTCGGAGAGATTCCTTCTCCATGATGTTCTGATTGAACTGGATCTTCGAAACCTGCGCCTGCTTCTCAGCCTCGATGATGGCTTTCTTCCTGTCGGTTTCCGCATCCTTCTCCACCACTTTCTGATGCTGTGTGGCTATCAACAGTTTCGTTTTCTCGCCCTCCCTGAAACGGTTCGCATCAAAACATCGGAATTGTTAAATCGTGTTTGTATTTACTTACATTAGCTCGTAATTCTTTCGAATGGTCTCTGGAATCTTAGGCTTGGTGACTCTAACAGCGTGGATACTTAGACCAGGCGCTAGATCGTTTAGATCTTTCTGCAGAGCAGTTTTCAAGTTCTCGTCTATCTGGTCGAACAAGTCTATGTACACTTCGTGCAGCGTGTGCACGGAGCAGAACTGGTTCAGTTCGTGATGTATCTTGTTGAATATCAACGTCTGGTCGTAGTCAGCCGTAAAGTTCCTCACGATGTTGTGAACTGTACCACGAAGAAGCTGATTAATATCTTAAACGATTGCTAGCACAGAGTTTATGGAATTCTCACCGCTGTTTGCATCCAGTATGTTCACCACTTCTATTCGATCGAAGAAGATCATCACGCCGCCGCTGGTGCCACAGGGTACATTCTTCACCTCGTCCGTTTGCAACGTGACTTGAACCGAGCGGTACTTAGTTAACAACGGAATCATCATGTGAAATCCTGGATTACTGACTTGAGGCAACAGCGCACCTCCCTGTGAAACATGATCGTTAGATGTGTGTAGATGTTGCGGAACATTGTTGTAATTATCGTAATGATGCAAAACATACCCTGAAGTATACGCCGACATGACCTTCTTCGATGTGGTGCAATGAGCAGTTGAAAACAACTGCTAGAAAGACAAAGAAGCACAGACCAATAATGCTCTGGTCGAACATGGCAATAACTGCTAAAATTAATCAGAATGTCTTATGTATCATGATTGGAGAGATTATACATTGTAGAGTGTGTAAAGTATGCAAAGAAGAGACAGTTCTTCAAAAGTTTCAGTTATTATTGTAGAAATTTTTATTATCGTTCACTATTTATATCATTTTGTTTACGTTCACTCGTGCCAACATTCTTTATAATACGATCTACTAAAATATACGGAATTATATATGAAACGTATATTTATTTAGTACCAATATTTTTATTCTACAATGTATTTTAAATAAATAGTGTGTATAGTAGAAGAGGTTATGTCGCAAAAGAGTTGGAATTTAAATATGTATTTATAGAGTACTATGTACCTGTGCTCACGAAACCAGAATAATATAATCAACCACAACTGAGCTTATGAATTGTTATCGCCGAAAACATTTTGTGACTTCATATTTTCAAAATATTCTATTTATATTTTCAGCAGTGACAAGAGTGTGTGGTTCAAGTAACATAGCTTCTATATCTATAGCAATCTATAGTTGATATACATATATATATATGTAGACGTATTTAAATACCTATAATACTAATTGATTTTTAGTTTGAACCGATAACTTATGAAAAAGATAATTATTATTAAACTGCGGATTATGCATTTTCCAATTTTTGTAGAGAAATTTGAAGAAATTGGAATGAAAAAAATCCACAGCCTTTGTGGATCTAAAACAAATAAAAATTGTTAAAAATTTTTCAAAAATCGAAAGCAAAATTGCTCCATCACCTTGGGGAACCAGAAATTTTTCCCTTTCTCTTGTGTAATTCTGTAGATTTAGGCGGGACAATGCCGAAAATCCAAGTTTCAATGTTAGGAATTTACCAGTTCAAAAGTTGCGTGTTTGAAGTTGATTTTCAGCGTTTTTGACAGGGTTAAAAATGGTGGACAGCATCATTATACATGTTTTATACATGTCATTTATACATTAACGTACTTTTACAATTTACAAAATATCCATGTAACGATGGATAGAAAAATACTTATTGTTTAGGGAACATATTCATTTGTACGTGTTCGACTTATGTCTCGATGATTTTCTGTTATCGTGCGTGCACTTGTCCTCGACCAAGGTAATCGTTTTAACGTCGGCTATGTTCTGATTCAGTGCTTTCAATTCCTGCAACGCTCGTTTCGCTAGTTTACCCTCTGGGGTATCTACTGGTTCTAACAGAAGCATCCTGACCGACATTTTCAAGAGACTCCCAGCTTCCTCGAGACGAGAAGACAATTCTGCCAGAGGAATTTCACGCGCAGCGTACGCTCGGTTCGCTAACAGCATCAGTGGTAAATGCATCTCGTACAACATTATAGCTGAAAGTATTTCATTTGAACGTGTTGATAGCCTTCCAAGAAACTAAGAACGAATCTAAAGAAAACATGTAGAAGTTACCTTTTAATCGAGATATCCCTGGCTCAACTATCTCCAACACATCGTGAATCTCTTTGCACGTGTCTAGCATTCTTTGCATACATTTCTTCGGCGGATTTGGAGTCGCCATTTCTTTTCTGTACGCAGCTAATAATTTCTGTTTCAAAGACATCATCACAAAATGGTTCGGGTGGAACGACCGAGCCAGTTTAGTTGTCAGCTTCTCCAAACTCTGCAAAGTTTAGGGTGGTTCTTATTTTCTTTAATAAAATCGTTTTTCTCGAATAACGTTTATTATCTGCATTTAATTAATTACTTTGACGTCACTGTCGTCCGTGTCCTCCATTAACGTTCTGGTAATATTTAACGTTGCTCGTACAAGACGACCTCCGATGCTTCTGCCACATCTGTTGCACTGCCACCTGACACTTTTCTCGTACGGATTTATCGTCAACGGATTTTCAATTCCCATGTAACCACGCCTACATCGTGGACATACAATACTACTCATGTACGATCCCATTTCGAAGGGATCTTCGCATAACGAGCATTCGCACTCGAAGTACTTTCCACCTCGCAAATGTTCTCTTCTGCCCGATGTTCCCTGAAATTAAAATATCGAACATTTTATGCGAAATACATTTTTATTTTTTTCAAAAGCGACTAGACGGTCGACAAACCAAAAACGACGACGTGTAATTGAAAAATACAGTTTCGCCTCGCTGTATCGGCAAGCTCGCGTACACGGTCAGCTGGAATTTATCATCCACGGTGAGATGAGTGTTTCCTCTGCAGTCGTGCGCCATCAGGGAGGCTGCCGTATATAAACCTCGCAAAAAAAGCCCGTCTATACCCCCCGGAGATCGCAGCTCGAACACGTTCACGTCCAAAATTCCGCACAGTTGTTGCAGAAGCTCTGACGTAGACGCGTCGTGATCGGGGATCAATTTTAGCGCCTTGATGACCTACATTGAAAATCTAACATCTAAGATGCTTTTCGACGCGGTGAATAGTTTCGGGGATATTCGAGAAAAATGATTATTACCAGCATGTAATCCGGAATAAATTGTTTTTAATTGCAAAATAGTTTACGTACGTTTATGACGTTCACTTCCCTGTCCTTCCACACAGACGTGTTCCTCCTCTTCTGCATATGGGCCTCCATAGATTCTACCTGTCCCCACGCTCCCGGATCTCTTTGTTTCAAAAGCCATAATCTCAGAGGCAACAACACACCAATGATGTCTTCCACATTCTCAGATGACAAGTCCTGGTTGTTTCTCAATATTTCGCATTCGTCTGGAGTGTGATACTTCGATTCTTCCTGAAACGATTATCTTTATGTTTTATCGGATTTTTTTAACAGCGGATGAATTGTAGAATTTATTTATCAATTACCTGGCAGATGGAGCCGCACAAAGGCGCAATGTTGCATTTCGAGCAAAAGTATTGCGACATTTTCTTCATTTTTGGAAGAAAACGTAAACAGGCGAAGCATACGTAATCCTTGCTGCAAATCATCGGTCCCACGGCAATCGGTTTCTCTCGAAGTATTACTTCACCGGCGGCTAAGTCTCTTGCTGCTTGTAAATACCTAAGTGTAATACAATTTTTTATTTTTCAAACTTGATTTTCTACGTTACAGTACGTCGTAGATATACGTTCCGACATATCGTTGAACTCGTCTTTCCGTGCTCTATATCTATACGCAAACGAAATACAAGGTCATCGCAAAGAAACTTCGAAATTTCGAAAATTGGATTTCAAACACAATTATTTCGTCAGCATTATATCTACTTCGTCGAACTATACAGCTTCCCGGAGATGCCGTTGCTATATATAGTATAAGAACCGTGCATAATATTGTGTTTATACCTGCCGAGTTTCTCCGAATGAGCAACATTATACTTTGAAGCAGTGGATGGACTACTTTTCGATCTTTCTACCAGCGCCATGCTGCACATAATTTCTTCTTAAATGTACACCAATCTTCATGCAAGCGTTTTGCGCATTTCCGATGGTTCGTGACTGACAAAAATACAGGAAGATGAAGCCTGGGCCGTCTCTGTCTTTGGAACTATCTTGATACACCGCTGTATTATTAGAAGGCAGCATGGCGCGCGACTGCCAGGCACTCGTGACAAAACTATGCGCGGATATGAAACTAGAAAATGCAGGGATTACGGATGATTAGGCTACAGACTTCCACATATTTCGCAAGTTCAAACAAAAAAGAAAACGTTCATCAATTAATGTTTGTCAATTTTCAGATTTCAGAAAAAATTTGTATATAGAATATAAAAGACGTAGCATGTCCGAATCTACAGGATTCTTATTTTACAATGATTATTGAAACAATAGAAACGATTGGTGAACCAGAATATTTTGCCTTTTTCTTGTGTAATCCTGTAGATTTCGACGAGAGGTTTCATCGTTTAGAAGCCTTCGTTATTAATACTAAGACGAGCTATACTGTAAGAAATGAATTATTTATATTATTTTTATTGATATTTTTTTGGTACTAAACACTGTACGAATTCCTTTTGTTTTTATATTAATACATATATGTATATACGTAGCTTGCGTTACATCATACATGAATCTCAGAGTTTATTGTATCGATGATAAATATGTATATTTATAAATTACTGATCGACTCTTCGAGCTGAGCCAGCGAGTCCTTTGCGACGAGACCTATCTGCCCCTCGGGGGTGTCCTCCGCCTCCAAGCATAAAATGGTCGCAGCTTCTTTCAAAATGCCGGCAGCATCGATCATTTTCGATTTGAGGCCACTTTCATTCAGCAGGCCCGCGTTCCATTGTGTTTTAGCGACGAAAAGCAGAGGTGCGTGGAGCTCGTACAACGTCATTCCTTCAGCAAAGTATACAACAGTAATTTTACAATTAGGAGAGGTATATACAAAAAGTATTTGTTAATGTAATCGTAAAAATAATCGTATGTCTATTATAAACGTTTTATGGTAAGGAAAAAGCTGATACCGGAAATAATGAAACAATAGTAGACACTGTTACCTCTTATGCGAGAATAGCCTGGCTCGATAACGTCCAGCACTTGCAGCAGCAGATGACACATGTCAATTTTGTGTTCCAACACTACATCCGGTAGATCGTCCAAGAGATATTCATCGACGCGGCCGTACATCTGCGTCAACGAATGCCTGAAAACAAACGCTAATATATTAATTTAGAAATATACGCGTATATTGGAGAATACACGAACGCCGTGTTCACCTCAACATGGTGTTGAAGGCATGATGAGGGTGCAGAACAGAGCGATACTTCTTCATAACCGTTTCTCTTTCTTGAATAGCATCGGCTCCAGCAGCTCCGCTAATTGCCTCCACCGCATCGACTTCTGCTTGGATGATCTGCAATACTTTCCGGACAGCTGCTCCACTGGTCGTGAACTCGCAGTGCGTGCACTTCCACGTGCTGTCCGGGTCTACAGAATGTTCGTACACAGATACTAATTTCTCTTGTTCGGTATTACTGAAAAGCGTGAAATTACCTAAGGAGTCTAACGACATCACGATTCCGTTGTCGCACTTGTTACATTTCAAGGAGGACACGTGCGTTCCAAGCTCCGTAGGGTCTGCACACCTCGGACAAGCACAGGCAAAGTATTTTCCTGCGAGAAGCTGCTCTCTCCGCAACATAGTCGGTAGCAGCGAGTGTGTATAGCTTCCATACAGTTCACCAGCCAGCGGAACCTTAACCGTGGTTCGCAGTCGTACTCTGTAAAATACAATGTAAGGAGAGATTGATTTTCAGCGAGTGTCCTCTTGTTGTTACAATTGTAGTATGGACATTCTTCGAAACATCATAACATAATCATCGTTTTACCTGAAATCCGTCAGTGAAATACTATGGCACGTATTCGAGACGCAAGAATGATTCATCATCGCAAGAAGAGGATAGAGAGCTCTCGCGCAGTATCCATTCGCTGTCCGAAGCTCGAATGCATTTATTTCCAGAATGCCGCAAGCTGTTTGAATTTGCTCTTCCGAGAAACTGCAGCAAATAATATTTATAACACGTGACAATGGAATGTCTTGATAATTATTCACCAACCGCTGAACACAGAAAAAGATTAATTTCATTGGACTGTGGTAATCGAATAGAAGGGACATCGAAGTATATTGAAATATAAAGGTTTACCGTTCGAGCTTCAACTGGTTTCTCAAATAAGCTACCACATTGACCTGGTCTGACTTCCAATGTTCTTTTTCACTCCTTTTTTTATTGTAAGCCTCCATCTGCTTGACTTCATTATTCCATCTTTCGGGACTTTTCTCCGATTGCAATAGTAGCCTTAACGGTGTTATACATTCTAATTGAGGCACGCCGTTTCCATTGGCCTCCTCTAAAGCCTCTGCTACGTTGAATTTCTCATTCGCTCGTGCGAATATCTAAAAATTAAATTTGAATCCATCGAAAAAGGTATATATGTACATTTTTATAACTTTGCAACCTTACAATTGTACAATTTTACAACTTCGCAACTTTACGATTGTATAATTTTACAACTTTACAAGTTTAGAATTTTAGAAATTTACAATTTTACAACTTTGCAACTTTACAATTGTACAATAGGGTTTTGCAAATCAACTTCGCCCTTTTGCAAGTCGAATTCAACTTTATACATATCAATTTCAACCTTTTACAGGCTTTGCAAATCGATTTTGAACCTTTTGCAAATCAATTTCACCCATTACGAATATTTGCAAAAGGGTGAATTTGAAGTGCATAACCTGTAAAAAGTGAAAATTGATTTGACAATGATTTCTACCTGACATTCGTAATCTTTGTGTTGCGGTTGATTCTCGCATTCTGTGGAGCAAACGGGCCACCCGCATTTCGAACAAAGTGGTTTGTCATTTAGTGTTGGCGGCCAAGCCGTGTAACACGAGAGGCACAAGGGATAAGTGGATGACTTCGGTCCGACTACAAACGGCGTCTCTGTCAGGATTTCCTCGCCTGCCTCCAAGTCCTTGTTGGCTACCATATATCTGAAAATCAAATTGTTTAAGAAAAAAATCACTTAGGCATAATTACGATCGATTTTGTCATCCATTTTTGAGTGATCCATAAATCGTTATAAATGTAGGAAAATTTCAATTCAAGTTAAAAATTGTATAAGGTCTAGTCTATGACGAAACTGATCAAACGAATTTATCTCTTAATTATTTAAAATGAGGGGAAAATTAATATTTAGAAAATTATATAAAATTTGTAAAATACAAATATGTTTTATTTACCTTCCAACTTGATCGTTTCGGAGTATTTTGAATGTTGCGGTGCTTTTACCATCTAATTTCGATGCCTCCTATAAAAATATATTATTACATAGTATTTATCACTGTGTGAATGTATTTTTAAAAAATTTCTTTATAATTTCTGTTTCACAGTTGAGGTGAGAATTGAATTCTTCGCACGATGAGACTATTTAATACAATATTCAGCACAACGAATATGCGTTTCTAAGTATGAAACATACCGAGTTTTGTTGCGACATGATCAACGATAATTAAGCACTGGCAATCGATTCCCTTAATTCGTTTTTATTGCGTGATTATTGCGTTCAAATCGAATGTTGCAATGCACGAATGCGGATGCGTTTTAATCCGACAAAAACCGAATCTATATTTATACAAGCGTGTTATTAAAAATATACCATCCACGGACACTGCCAAGAGCGTGATCCAGATGGTTCTACCAACATCTTTCACGATCCGACTCAGCGTATAATAGTAAACTTACTAACTTACTTATAAGTTTGTAAGTGAGTTCGTAAGTTTGTAAGTCCGTAAATAAGTTTGTATATAAGTAAGTTGATAAGTTCGTAAGTTTGTAAGTATATATATATATATATATATATATAT
>CM052285.1:9733347-9848522 GCA_028455765.1 Lasioglossum oenotherae | reverse complement strand
TATATATATATATATATATATATATATATATATATATATATACTTACTTATACTTACAAACTTACGAACTTACTTATAAACTCAAATCAATTTCACTCTTCTCACCCTCAATACTCAATACGCTTCAATAAATACATATGTATAAGTACTTTCATTTTTCAAATTTATCTAACCCTAACGTTTTCCCCTCAAATATGTTTGTTGTTTTCAAAGATACATTAGATGTCTCGAGGACAAAGTTGAATGGTAGAATGGGGCTCACACGATAGCAAAAAAATGTTTGTTTTTATGTAATTTTTTTAGAGATATCAAGGTCTCCTTCATTTTTTAAATGAAACCACCCTTTTCTAAACACCTACAATGATAGCCCCTTTCGTTGCGAATTCAGTGACTATAATTACTCGAGGTCATCAAGGCCATGGAGAGTCCTTCAGAGCCTGTTTACAGGCATGTATATCAACGTAGACGGCCATCATTTCGAACATTTATGAATATTTTAGTTTTATACATTTTCTCTGCCCGTGACCTTGAATGACCTTGAGTAATTATAGTCACTGAATTCGTAATGAAAGGGACTATCATTATGATGTTCAAAAAAGGGTGGTTCCATTAAAAAAATGAAGGAGACCTTGATATCTCTAAAGAAAATTACATAAAAACAAACATTTCTTTGCTATCGTGTGAGCCCCATTCTACCATTCAACTTTGTCCTCGAGACATCTAATGTATCTTTGAAAATAACAAACATATTTGAGGTGAAAACGTTAAGTGACTCAGCCTGTATACATATACATAATTGTATATCTAATATATATGTTATTTTATTAAGTATACATATAAACTATATATATTATATGATGATATTATAAATTAGTAACAAGGTTCTATATAGTCTCGCAAAATACATTTAAATATGAACAACCATTTGCAGTAATAATTACATGTATTTCGTAAAATAAAGCTAAACGTTTGAAGCTAATAAAGATCAAGGAAAATAATATGAAAAATCGTCCGATCTACCTACTTTCCCCGCAGAATCTATCGGAAAATGTACAAAACAAATCAGTGAGAAACATTTCCGTAACCATAACAACAATCATTCTCATCCCCTGTTGAAAGTTCAATAAACGCCTTCGGGTAAATCGGAAGTGTGCGAAACCGCCATCTAACTGCAGGGGGCACTCCTCAAGATTACGTAACATCCGGAAAGTGGATCAACAGATCAACTAAATGATTCCTTTAACAGTTTCTGATAATCCTACAATATTCTCAACGATTTAGCCTATAATTTAATTATACTATCGTTATCGATAATTTCCTTGTAAAAATAATTGTTAACTTTTCAGAATTGATCGCACGACGCACGCGCGAGGGCGACAGCGCGCAGGTCGCAGTCTTTCCCTGCTCGATTGGTGCACCATCTCCAACCGTTTCGCGAACGCATTCTCTGGCGAAGTCACACAGTTTTCTGCATTCGTGTATTATAACAGAAAACAGTAAGTACCTGGAAATTTCTCTGTCCCTACGGACTACGTTCTCCCAATGTAAACCTCTGTTTGTGTACCGAAATACGATTGAAATTTTTGTGAATTGAATTTCCACGAAGCCGGCATTAGCGATAAGCTACGTCTGCCATCCAGTAGAACGATAAACCGTCCTTTCCTGTGATCTCAGCTCTCGAACGTGCTCGAGCGTTTCGTTTTTGTTTCGCGATTCCGAGATCGACGAGTTTTCCTCAATAGAAACCGTCTCGCGAGTAATACTTTGAAATTGAAAGAGTTCTTGGGAATTGAAAGCTGCTGATTTGCTCCTTATGTAATACTTAGGAGGGTCAATACCACTCCATTTTTGCTCTATATTACGCTGGCAAAATTATTGATGCATTATTGCCCGACCCGTATCTCATTTTTCTAATAAACAATCCTGTGTTAACACCTTCGTTATCGTAATCACTCTTTCCAGTCAATTTTAAGCAAATTATATGACGTTACGTTCTGTCTTATTTGTGTATTAATTACTGTTAATTGTTGTCCTGTATGTAGAAAAATAAATTCCCCGAAATATTGTTACATTGTCAGTTTGAAGGCTCGTATTCTACACTATATGATTTCTTGTAATTATTTTACGTGAAAATTAAATCAATCCGATCCTAGAGTAATTGAAATGTTTATTTATAACATTGTTTACAAGCTCGGAACAGATATATATATATATATATATATATATATATATATATATATATATTTATTATATTATACAATGTCTGTGTTCTTGTAGATTATTTTTAGAATCCTTCAGAGCTATTTTTATCTAGAATGTATATGCGTATGTATTGTTTTTAATGTGTTTTATATTATTTTCGCAGATCATGGCTCCTCCGACGTACAGCGACTTAGGCAAAAGCGCCAGAGACGTGTTCGGCCAAGGATACCATTTTGGTTTGATTAAAATTGATGTCAAAACGAAGACTAGCTCTGGAGTAGAATTCTCTAGCGGAGGTGTTTCCAATCAAGATACTGGAAAAGTATTCGGTACCTTGGAAACCAAGTATAAGATCAGCGATTATGGGCTAACGTTTAGCGAGAAGTGGAATACCGATAATACACTTGCTACCAATGTTGTTCTCGCTGATAAATTGCTGAAGGGTCTCACTCTTGGCTATAGCTGTACTTTCTCGCCACAGACTGGGTAAAATTTGTTGATTTTCTCATCTTGCCAGAACTAAGAAACTATGAAGTTACTTACAAACTTAAGAACTTAGGCTTAGATACTTCTTCTAATTATTGGATTGGCAAGAAAGTAATTTCGGTATTTTAAGGTGAAATAAAAAACTGAATTTCTTTATTCAGGCGATGAACTTTAGTCAATGAAATATTTTCCGATTTATTCTTTTGGCAGAAGATCATCGAACAAAAGGGAAAATATCTTATTCATTAAGGTTCATTGCTCGAATAAAAAAATTGGGCTCTATTTCACCTTAAAATACCGAAAAAATTACTTTCTTGCCAACCCACTAGATTTATAAAATAGTAACATTAAATGTAAGTGCATATACAGGTACTTGATTCATTTTCTATAGCACATTTCTTCAGATAAAAATAATACTCTGAACGCAACGTTTTCTGAAAATTTCTATAAACCGTAAAACGCATAAAATTCGCAGTCTAACGACAACCTACGTGCACACACTGATTCTGATAATTAGACTGCGGATCTTTATGCATTTATAGCAAAATTGTTGGAAAATTTGAAAAAATTGAAAATGTCAATATATGATTTCTATTAAAATCATTAAGGGAAGAAATAACATTCAGTTTGGTTTCTATCTTTTGCAATAGATGTAGACAATTTTTATTGTGCATAAAGATCCGCAATCTGCTGATAATAATTCGCAGAACAAGAATATAATTATAATGTTATTCTAGGACGAAAACTGGAAAGTTAAACACGTCTTACAAACACGAAAATATTTCTGCGAACGCAGATTTCGATCTTAGCCTTTCGGCTGGTCCTTTGATCAATGCGACAGCAGTTGTAGGATATCAAGGTAATTCTTTACCAACGAGACTATAATAACTTTGATATCGAAAAATATTAAATATTTTTATTGTCTAGATATTTAATATTTTTCATATGCACGCTGCCATGCGCTTCCTTGTAATCCCAATCGAGATTCCCCCCTTTTTATTCCCAATATCCAAGATGTACCAGAAAGAAAGGAATGTAAGATTATAGCACCAGAGATAAAAAGATGTACGAATTAAATGTTGAACGATAAACTAACTTAATTCTATTACAGGATGGCTTGCTGGTTATCAGGCCTGCTTCGACACGCAAAGGAATAAGCTTACCAAGAACAATTTCGCACTCGGTTTCACTGCCTCCGATTTCACTCTTCACACAGCGGTGTATGTAACTTTAAAGATTCTAGATAAACGTATGGAAAAGCGTTACGCACCAAGTTATCATAATCTATTCATTTTACTAGGGATAATGGCCGCGAGTTCAGCGGTTCCATTTATCACAAGGTGAAGCCAGACTTGCAGGGAGCGATCAATCTCGCTTGGAACTCTAGCAATAACGTCACACAGTTTGGAATCGGCACCAAGTACGATCTGGACAAGGACGCTAGCGTCAGAGCCAAAATAAACTCGCATCTCCAAGTGGGCTTGGGGTACCAACAGAAATTACGCGACGGTCAGTTACGCAGAGTACAAACTTGCTTATTTACTACTTACGTACTTTCCAACAATTTACGTACGTATAGCGTTGCTATATCTCGCTGGAATTATTGTGGAAACATTCTCTTCCAGGCGTGACACTGACGCTGTCCACAAACATCGATGGAAAGAACTTCGGTTCCGGAGGACACAAGATCGGCTTCGCATTAGATCTCCAAGCCTAAACGCGAAGCACCGATACGAAAGGACTTTGACCCACAGAAAACTCTTTCGTGACTTCGCGTCAGAAAGACCAGCATCATTCTACATGCTTCGAATAAAGTATCGCCTATAATTTGTAGATAGGTTTGTCCCAGAAATAGATGCCACCGGGATACCATGCATCTTGGAAACGTTAGTTGAACGATTATTAGTTTCAAGTATACACGAAGTACAGAGTACTACTATCAGTATCTTACGAGCAACACGATTCACAACGTTCAGTGAAGCAGAAGTGTTTTATTTTCTTCTCTCTCTCTCTCTCTCTCTCTCTCTCTCTCTCTCTCTCTCTCTCTCTGTCTGTCTGTCTGTCTCTCGGAAATTCTTACACACCGAATTCGAACGGTGCAGCCTTCCAGTTCCTGTCGACGATGTTATTACTTTACTAAACGATAGTAAACTCCATATAGTTGATCCCAGAAAGAAGGCGCAACGCGTACGCTCTTGTAAACCGCACGATTAGCATTAAGATTTGGTTTGTTGTAAAAATTCTCGCACCCAGTGCTGTATAAAATAAATAGCTACGTACGAGGGATTAAATATCGACATCGAGCATGCTCGTTTCTCATTTTCAAAACGAAACAATATTCCAGTCATTCTGTGTCTCGCTGCGAACACAATATTCCAGTCATTCTGTGTCTCGTGAATCGTGTGTACATCGATATAAACACAATATAAACGCTTTCAGTTACAAACAAATTCCACGGTCCTGTTCCGCGGAACGATCGCAGCGAACAAGGTTTGTTCGCTTACGTGTTGAACAAAGTCTGGACAAAACTTTCACCGAAATAAAGAGAAATTGATTTGATGTGGAGTGCCAACACTTTATTTACAACAGAACGTTATTACAGCATTTTCTTCGCTAGAATGTTCTTTATATTTAGGGTCACCGTTCAGAGCAATCGGCTCTTTTCATTTTGACGAACAACGGAGAGCAAAAATTCGAATATTCTTTATATACGCATTTAATATGATTTTGGCGAACAACACGCACGATGCTTGTCACAGCTTACGTATCCAAGTGTTTTGATGCATAGAAAATTGAACACGTTAAGTGCGAGATCGTTTGTAATGTACCAGATCGTTACAGCGTTACGATGATCCTTATTGCCTTGGAAGTGAACGTCCGATACGTGTGTTTTTATTTAACGAATTAAAATTAAAAGGATTTTACATTAATGTACCATCTGGTCCTCCATTGCTTTCGAGATCCATTCCGGCTCGGTCTGAGCAATCTTCTCGATTATTTGGTTGACTTGGTAGCAGAGGGACTGTATCTGTTTGTCCCACGTCGGCAAAGTTTCGCGTGCTGCGAGAAATAGAAATTTTTATTAATAATTCTTCAAAATTGCGTTCACTGATAACTTACTCTCGAAGTGCACGATGGAGTCGATCTGATCTATATAACCGTTCATTCGTCCCTCGGTTATCATTTGGCTGGCGATTTTCTCTGCCTTCGTCGGCGGAATCTCCAGCAAAGCGCCTAACTCTTCGAACGTGATATTATTATACAATTTACTAGCGGATAATAAGTTATGTTCTATAACAGCGCGGTCGAGTATCGTCGACCCTAATCCGTCGATCGTGCACGCTTTTTGGTGAGGTTGCAACAAGGCTTCGAATTCTTGCAGCTCCGATCGTCGAATGATACGATCCAAGTACATCTTCTCGAGGATCGAGTAAGCAGGAAGTTGTTGGCAGCGTTCATCCTTAAATAAGGTAGCCAACATGCGGCTCCTTTGTTGTCCTAACGTTCAAATCGTGTTATTTCACTGTGTAATCAAAATCTACGCTACGGTGTATAGATCAAATTACCTGCGGAGGCTAGCACTGTACAGATCAACGCGTTTCTGAGCGCGGTCATTCGCTCGTCTTCGTGTATGATAGTTCTGTATGATAGTTCATTGTATCTCTGAGCCGCTTCGATGAACTTCCTTCGGTAGTCCAACACTCTGGCGTAGCACACTTTGTAGTAGATCTGCAGCCGCTCGTTCTTTGATTCAGCCTGAACAAACCAGGAAATAAAGTTGTTAAAGACAACTAATATTCAATTAAAACCTTTAATTAGCTATCGCGTACTTGTAGAAGAGATGCTCTGTTTATGAACGCTTCAGCTTGAACTGGGTCATCATCCTCCAGGTAGAGTCGCGCGATTTTAAGGTAGGTTTCTAGCTTGTAGTCGACTGTATACTGCCTGCAGATAATAGTTGCAATTAGATACAAGGGAATGCTTAGTAAATCCATATTGTTGTTGCTCACTTTTGCCCTGTCTCCAATGGTATTCCAACTAGAACATTCGCAGCTTCCCTCCAGTTCTGGTTGCGCTCATAGATATCTGCCAAGTGCTGCCTTATGCTAGCCACTTGCTCCTCGAAAGAGATGACGCGCGGTTGAATCTCAACAAGCAAAATACTCGATTATAGATTGCATTACCAGGTACATTAATTTATTTGTAATGGACTTGCTTCTGCATTTTACTTTCTTAATCGAGTACCTTTTAACTACAGCTCTATATTCATCTGTACTATAACATACGGACCTGGGTAGCAGAGAACAGAAAACATATCTTACTTTGTCCAACGTGTAGTGTGAAACAGCCTTGGATATCTCGTCGGGCAGGAATGACAACCGAGCACTGACGTCCGTTAGGATTTGCCTCGAGATGACCAGGCTGACATACTCGTTGACGACTGCGGAACGAAACCAGATGCATTGTTACGAATGGAAAATATGTTTTTGAATAAATCTATGAATAAATATATATATACATTTACGAAGAAAATTTTCACGCGTTAATATTTAATACTTTTGTACTTGTTTAGAAAATGTGGTCATGTACATTTGTTTAGAAGAAGAATAACATACTTGCTTCGATAAATATCTTTAAAGCATCAACCAGTTCTTCGCCGGACGATAATATTATTGAGTCCAAGATCGCTCGATACCTGCAAGTGTCATTGTTCAGATTAAATGTGTAGAAGGATGTGTGGTTAATTTGATTTTCTAGGCTTACTTTTCCGCTTGATCTTTATGAGAGCCACCGGAATACGCTAAATTCGTGAGTTGTTGACGTACAGCAGCTGCCGTCGCCACCATCTTTTCTACATGAATAACAATGAATAAGTCGAGATTGCCTTACGTTTGCGTACGCTGCGGTCACGAACTATGCAAATCAAGACTGAATGCGTACGAAACTTTTGTGTCAACTTCTCTATATATATAATATATATAGATCAATATAGATGAAATTTATTGAACCATGTTTATGCAGGTGAACATGTATATTTTAGATAAATTTTGCGGATTGTTATAAATATATATATATAGTTTATAATATTTATATCGCATTTATTTCCAAAAGGAGTACTATATATACTTTACATAAATGACATCTGATTGGGTCATTTCACTGGCAGTTTCGGTTCAACCGTTTGCTTGGACCGTGTGACGTCACAGCCTAGCAATTGACTGCGAGCGATCACGGACTAATCAGAGTGTGGTTAGAATGAACGGATTCTAGCTTGCCCAATGCCAGTGCTACGTTTAGCGAGACCTGTAGTCTGATTGGTCCGTGTTTTTGGTTTTAACGAGGCCTCGGAGACACTGGTTATGTGTTGTATGTTTATCACGTGTAAGAAAGTAAGGTTCAGTGAGGTTATTTCGTGTGTAAAAAACAGTTATTATTTTTGATGAATCGATTTTTCGAAGTGTTCACAATAATTTCATGACCCGCTCAGTGATCAATAAACAGTAAGTTTCTTTTTGTTATCATTTTTGAAATAGAAGAATGGACAAACAGTACATTTGAAAGAATATTAACATACGACACTACTTACTTACAAGTACTTACATATGAACAAGCTTCATTAACGATCAATAACCTATTCTCTTAATAAACAGCACTGAATTGTATTATTATTTCTAGAATATGACTCGATATGCAAGAGCGAAGGGATCGAAATCGTCGAACGAGAAAACTCCGAACGAAGCCACGCCATGGCACATACTAAAACCACAACTCAATGGAAACTCGTCTACGCAAGGTCATACAGAGAAGCCTAAATCAGCAAAAGAGTTGTTGCAAGATAAAGAGAAACTCTACTGCGACGTGTGGAATGTGAACAACGATTGGGCAGTATTCGAAGAGAGTATACCAACGGAAACTAAAAAAAAGAAGGAAACATTTGTTACCTCTAACGAAGTCGATCCCGAAAAGAAATCGTCGAAGAAAAAAAGAAACATTGATGAGACTGGTACTTCTGCGACCAATTCGAAAAGACCCAAGAAAGATAGAAACTATGTGGAAAGGGATGAAGCGACTACCAAACACGCTAAACTAAATAAGGAGAAGAAACAGAGCGAGTCTATGGAAACATCCAAGAAGGATAAAAACTTAGGGCCTAAGCTAGATAATAACTTGGGCACTATCGGCCAAGATCATGCAGAGAAGGATGAAGCAACTCCCAAACACACTAAACTAAAGAAGAACAAGAAACGGAATAAACAAAACGATCGCCAGTTTTCGGAAGCATCGATGAACAGCAGCACCGTTTCACAAACTGTTATAACTGAAGAAAATGTATCAAAAAAGGGTACATTATCTAAACACAATGATAGACAATGGAAGAAGCGTAACGTGGACTCTGAAAGCACTAACAACAATACAATCGGAATGAATAAAAACAGTAGATCGAACAATCCCAGCTTTCGTGGGCCCAGGTTCGACAAACAGAGACCTGAAAGTAACAAGAAGCCTGGAAAGGTTCGAGACGACAAAGAGCACAAGCGCAGGAAACCAGACGTGGACTCAACGAAGCTAACAATCAATGGAATGGAGATAGAAGTGGTGAAGTTCGACGGCTTCCCAATTAAGAAGGAAGACGCAGACAGACTGCGTGAATTAAAACAGAAAATGATCATGAAAGGTATCCCAAAAACAGAGTTAGACGCAGCAATGAAACTGGAAAGGAGGAGAGCGGAGAAAGCGTTGGCGAAGATTAGGAGATGCGTGTGTTTCCACTGTCGCAAGGCAGGACATAATTTATCGGACTGTCCTGAGCTGGGATCGGAGCAGGCAGGCACTGGTATCTGCTTCAAGTGCGGATCAACGGAGCACACGCACTTCGAATGTAAAGTGGCCAAGCCAATGGAGTTCAGATATGCAATGTGTTTCATCTGTCGGGAGCAGGGACACATCGCTAAACAATGTCCCGACAATCCGAGAGGTATCTACCCGCAGGGAGGAAGCTGCAAGTTGTGCGGTGATGTAACACATTTGAAAAAGGACTGTCCAGATTTGGTTAAAGAGAAGGAGGAGAGTACGATTACAGTGAATACGATCACAGGTGGCGATGTAGAGTCTTTGGAAGTAAATAAACGCTCGGTTCAGGTAGTGGAGAACAAAAGGCCGAAGAAAGTGGTGAAATTTTGAACCTGCAATGTGATATTGATTTATTGTACTTGAATAATTTGATATTGAACAAAAGAGTATGTACATTTCAGTTAAAAAAATCTGTCATCCGTAGAACGAGAGAAATCGTGAAGTTCTAGTTTAAATAAATTTCCCTAGGTGAAGGAATAAATAATTGATTGGACTTTACAATATCAGATTTTCGTCTATATACAGCAAAGATATATTTTGAAATATACAAATATTATTTATACATAGCACATAGCTTTGCAAAACTTGATTCACTTGTTGTGAGTGAAAGTATTTCGCGCTCGAAATCATTTGTTCGAGCTTGTATATATATATAGTCTGTACAATTTGTATACTTAAAATAGACTTTCAAGTACAAATTCTAAGAATATATAACATATATTTAGATTTGTACCTTTATATTACATTTGTCCTTACACTGCCCTAATCGTAATAAATAAACTCTCTATACTTTATATTACATCTCCTATGTGTATAACTTGTAGTTCTGCCAGCCCTAACGGTAGGCAAATAAATTTTCGCACCTGTACATTACGGGACAGATTTAACAATTGTATTGTTGATCTTCGTTGCAATACCGTTCACTTGTTAATTGATTAAATAACAGATTAAGAATTGTGTGTCTGTCATCGTATCACAATAAAAGTAATACGGAAACGTGTGAAACGGTAAAGATCCGCAATCTAATTATAAGTGAAATCGTAAATTAATTATAGCTGGTCGAATGCAATGCGCACCAACATTGTTACCATTATCTTTGGTATACAGCAATTTCAATTTCGCAAGTTCCCTGCCGAACGATTAAATCAAGAAGTACCAACAACCAGTGCGTCCGAGTTTCTTGCTTCCGAATACATTCGAACAAACCGTAAACTCTTGGAAATGTACCTGCTAGGTAGCTTGGGCTTTGTGAGCCGATTCGATGATTTCTTTCAGACACCGACCGAACTCTTCGATTATCAATCTTTGAGACGTATCATCGTCGAACATGTTACGCTCCGCTTCGTCGGCCTGAGCCATTAGACACTGGCACGTTATCTCGACTACTTTGTCGGTCAGGAAGTTGAAGGGTTGTCTGTGAAGAAAAATGTATCAAATATACGTATATAAAATGAATAGCTTGCTATTATAATTGAAGAAGCATACCTTGCGCCCGTGTTAGATATAGCTGGCGGTCTGAAGGCCATTTCGGACAGCTGTAGCTTCGCCTTGTTCAATGTCAGCTGCGTTGTCCTAACTTCTGCCGCTTCTGCAAGATCCTTCAGAGATTTTTTCTCTAAATTCGGTTCCTCCACGTTGCGACACCCTATGCACTTACAATTACCGGAACACGGAATTTTTGCCTGAAATAGTCGTTTAGAAAATTCACAAAAATGTCCTGCGTCTACAAATAAACAAATACACACCTCGTAGCATTCGCAATAATTTTTTAAACATCCGCTACGCTTGCAATTACAGCCCTTATTGTGTCTACGGATGTCGTCGCCGGTCTCGCGACCTTTCCCGATCTTCGGGCGAAATGCGTTCGGGTTGCGTTCCAAACAGGACTTGATGGCTCGCTGCCTCTCCTCCTCATTCCCAAGATTGTTCGAGCAATTGTTACAGTTGCACATGTGGCAAAACTCCCCGTTCGCGAAACAGTCGCAGTATCTATCGTAAAACACATTCATAATCCGTCAGGATTGATTCTTAATTGACTAGGTTAATGTCTTTCAATTCGCATAACAAAACAGCGGAGAGTCGACGTTCAATTTTCGAAAGACTAGTGAACGATAACAGGTGTACAGTTGACAAAATTGAACAACGACAGTTCGATTACATTTACTCACAGTTTAAGACACTGCGACTTTGTACAATTACACGGTTTCCTCGGTCTAATGCCGTTAGGCTCGACGCTGGTATAGGACCTCTGGGAGCCCTTGTTTTCTATAACGGGTCCCACGGATAAATTTCCTGTTGAGGCTTGCGAGCTCTGCGTACTGCCCAACAGACTGGGCGTAGCTTGCTGGGACTTGATCTTCGCGTCGTCCGACGTCTGTGTTAGGAATTAGGAATTACTTCTCGTACCGGTAGAATTTTCATTCTGTCTGAAATATACCGAACCTGTTGCTGGATGTACTGAGCTGGTAGAACTACGATATTTCCCACATTCGAGTTGGTCGAGAGAACTGCCTGTCCAGATGCTAATTGGCTCAACGCAGATGCTGGAATAGCTACGGTGTTCTTTGACTGGTTGCCGCCCATCGTAGCGGTTGCAGGGATCAGCAACCTCTGACCGCTACTGGTTAACGTGGCCTTCGGTGCAACTGTCCGTAACGACTGGTTACTAGTGTTCAACGGAACCACCTGTATCAACATATCGAAGCAAGTAAATGGTACAGTCTTTAGCACAGTAAACATGCTTTCTTTATCAATCGCACGAACCTTGACAATCTGCTGCTGGCCTCCGATCTTCTGACTGACGCCAACGGTCTGCAAAGTGGTCTGCGACTTTGCTTTACCCACAGTGACAACATTCGTGGTCCCCGACGAAGGAGTACTAACTAGCCTGACGTATTGCACCTTGAAGAAGATTCAGTCGTGCGTTATTCCTACCGAAATGCAACCAGAGGTGAATCACTTACTTGTCTTCCAGGCATTTGTATCTGATGCACTTGGTTAGATCCGGTCACGATATTCTGATTAGCCGGTATCCTAATAACTTGTCCGCTTCCGAGCACAGTTCCGGGTTTCAGAGAGCTCTGTTAAATAATACGCATTATATATTTGCATAATATTATGCATTATAAAACGAAGAAAGTGAAGCAGAAACGAGACGGAACAAGATAACTCGGCTAACCTGCCGTATAATCACTTTCTGAGGACTCTGCTGCACCGACGGTTTGTTGGCGGAGGGAAACGCAGACTGCTGACTCGAAATAGCTGAAGCTTTCAGTTGCGAACCTAACGTTGGAGCCGGTAATATCTTCGTGGGAGATTTGATCGTGCTGCTTGGGACTATGGTCATCTTCGAGGGCTGCGCGCTCGACGACTGCATCAACTTGTTCACAATTATTCCCTTGAAGAAGAAAAGGGAACGATAACGAAGAAGAGCGATAACGCATTAGTTTTAATTAACACTTTACTTACCAGAAGCCTATTAATAGGATTTTCAATAATTGCGCTGTACCAAAGGAAAGCATAGACATTTTCTTTCACATTACAGTCTTAAAGAATCTCTACAATCATTACAATCTCTAAATTTAAACTTGAAATCTCCCTTTAATTTAAACTTGAAATTTTACTTAAGGATGACTTGTTTGTTCACAATGAAAATTTCTGTCGCTATTGGAAGTTCCATTAAAAAGTGTTTACCATAGATTTTTCAAAATTATGCAATAATCACTGATCAGTAATGTGTTAATCATTATCCTTTAGATAGATTTGAGAATACTCACTTGTTTCTGAGACGACGAAGGCAAGATGTGTTGGATTTTGTTAGTGGAAAGCAGTCCCATTTGCTGCGCTTGCGCCAGCGTTATGGTTTTCGTCGGACTGGTGACGTCCTGATTAGAGACACTGTTGTTCAAAAACTTTATCGCCTGCTGATTCTCGCTCTGCGAACTGGTTATGAGGACTTGTCCCGACTGCGTTTGATTTCCAGCTAGTATCATTTTCGTGTATACCTAATATACGTAAGAATTATCGTTTCGATATTCAATCAATTCTTTATACAAATGCTAATCTTACGTTACGGTTCTGTGGAGTGCTCTGCGCTGTCCGTTTGACAGCAGACTGGACTGTCTTGGCATTAACGTTTCCTAGTGTGATGCTCCCTGAATGGCTGGTGGCTATCACTGGTTTACCAGACTGTGCGGATCGTAATTGAACTATGTTACCATCGGCTGACTTTGCTATGAGCGTCTGTGCCAGCGACTGCAGTTGACCAGCAGACGCGGATGACGGGTGAGAGATTTTTAGGATCTGGCTGGTGCCTTGACCGCCAGCTGGAGAGACTATCATAATTGACTGACTCTGCGTTGTAGAGCCAACATTCGATTTTACCTATAACGAAATGAAAAAACGTAATGTTATAGCGAACAAGAATGCTCGTTCGAATAGAACATCGTTCCATACCTGTACAGTAGACGCAGGGAGCCTCTGCAGCGTCGGCTTTGTTTGAAACACGATATTTTGATTAATCTGGTTTGCTGTTGTATAAATAATATGTTCCTCTTGAGCTTGGTTGGAAACCTCATGCATTTCCACGTCAGGTACAATTGTGTCAGTCTCGATATTCCGTTCGACTATTATGTGCTCTTCGTCTGTCGTCATCACTTCCTCCGCATTCATGCATTCCAATTCAGCTTGAATATTAGCAAATGCTTCAAAGTCGTTGCTCGAATATTGCTCGCTGTTATGCGACAGACTTAATGCGCTCAAGTCAACGTCGCCGAGGGTACGCGAGTCTAGAGCCAGCGGCTCGACCAAAGCTCTGGTGCTTTGCCCTTTATTTCCAGACATGGTTGTCCTGGACAAAATATTATAATCTCGTTAGAACAAAACTGATATTTTAACATTGATTTCTGGAGATACATCTGATCGTTGCAAAAGTGGTTCGCAAGGAACACAGTTTCTCGAGTTGTTCAGGTAGAAACGAATTACATAACTCGGTGGAAATTCAACGGAAGCTTGCTGCTCCGTTCTAATAAAGTTTAAGTGAACGTAAATAAGATCGTTCGATGTTCCAACAGTTCATGATAAACAACATTCGTACTCCATACATACGCAGGTTAGAAATTTAAGTGTCGCGAATGGTCTTTGCGCAAAGCTAGAAACATCGAAAATTCTTGCATGAGAAGAAAGCATTCCGCGTCGGCGGCGAGATGCGAAAGAATTTACGGGATGACGGGTGAACGAAATACATAAATCGGTGAGAATTTAAAAATTCAAAAATTCAAATCTCTCGGAAGCGAGAAAACGCGTTCCTCCGGTGCGAGGGGCGATTCGTCTGGCCGAAACATGCGTCCGACGACAGGAGGATTAGGTAAAGTTCGGACTTTTGAAAATTGGAATGAGAAAATTTGAATAATGACGAAAAATTCGAAAGATCACTTAGGAACATTAGCGCCAATTATCGCTCGAACGCGCCATTTTCCGTGAACCGAACTTTCGTCTGCGTTTTCCAGCCCTAAATGAAACTGCATTATTCAGACATCGAAGGATTACGTGAAAGGGATTGCTGAACATGTTAACGAATAATAGAAAAGAAGGTTCGCGGCGAGTTCCGTTTGATAATCGTGTAAAATCGAACTTAACCTATAACCGATCGGTTCGTATCGGGTACGTATAGTGCTGGGTGGGGGCGTGCCACGAAGCTTATTTCAACCGCGATAGATTTTTTTGCAAAACCTCTGAACACGTATTTCGCTGATTTAAATCGAATTGAAACCGTCTGACGATTAATATTGTCAGATATCGAACGCTTACCTCGGTGTTCTCTTGATAGCTCGAATTTGTTCAAAATCACGCGCCCACCATTGCTGTCCCACAGTGCACTACGCATCGCTGTGCACTTTGTACAAACAGATCCAAAGGTCGTTTCTCATTAAAATCTCCAGCGATTAGAAGAACGAGACGCTCTTTAACTCGTAGGAATTGAACTACTTTTGGTATACGATCCGTCGAAGGTCAACTCTATCGATCGAACGTCGCGTTAAGGTTCAACAATATTTTCGCGCACTTTGCGAATTTCGATTTCGCCATTTTCGCTCCTCCGCGCTCATACTCAAACTTCAAACACGTCGGCCCCACAACGCCCTCTTTGACCAATAAAATGGCAAGCAAGCAGATGGCAAGTGCGAGCAGTGCACTGATATATCGGTGGAGCAGTGATGCCAGAAATGCGCAATATTTTACACGCATGCGCGACAAACAGTACCGTATCTATGTGAGGCAGCCACAGGCAGCCAGAGCCCTGAGGCAGTTATATTGGCAGGAATGTACCGAAACAATCTGTATCAGATAAAAAGACTCCAGGACGTGTACTACGAGTTACAAAATATACACAAATATACTTGTTATACATTCATTTTTTAGAATTAAGTCATATAAATTTTTTTAAATTCTGCGGGGTTCCGCTAGATGGCGCGGTTACCGACTGGTACCTTTGTCGGTAACATTTGGCTAACAGTTTGAGCGTTTTGCCGCTGCACGAATTGGCGCTGTACGGACAGTGCTGTACAGCGCCATCTAGCGGTTGATTCGGAACTAAATTTGGCTAACAGTTTGAGCGTTTTGCCGCTAAGTGGCGCTGTAAGTACGTATACTGTACGATAGAGTATAGATGATATACTCGGAGAGAATCAGAAGCTTCGGGGAAGGTACCGAAGAACGTAGCCTACTCTACGTTTTGCTTGAGACACGTGGTTAGGACTTCGGGATTAAATTCACTACAGAATTTATAGTTCAACGAGAACCATTTAATAATACTTTATTCACCCGGTAGTGACGTCCGTCGTAACCGTACGACGGAGAATATATTACAAAGGAGGTAAGCCTCTAAACACAGTACGACTGGATGGTGTTCAATACGTCTGAACAAATGGACTGACTATTTTGAACTGCCAGGGATGCCTAGCGTAACGGTCTCTACGAGAGACGGCCCGCTCTGACGCACCGTCGTCGACACGTTGCTTCTACTGCGCACGCGCCACACACGAACGTATCTCTATTAGAGTATCTCGGCAGAGTAGACGACGGTGCGTGGCGACGATGGGCGTCAGAGTGGGGGGTCGAGTCGGCTGTGCGAGCGGAGGGGAAAAAACCCACTACGCGTGATTCTGGCATCACTGGTCTAAAGTCATATCAGGTCATATCCGATCCGATCTGATCTGATCTGATCTGATCCTCACGCCCGCCTACGCCCGCCTGTTGCAAGAGCAAGAGGCGAGAAACCGCGCAGTATGGGCTTCTCTGTGAACAGATTTCAGGGCGAAATTGACCAGGAACTAATTTGCGTGATATGCTCCGGAGTCCTGGAAGATCCAGTTCAGGTATTCTTATTTTTTTATCTTCATGCCTTTATACGAACATAACCTTACTTTCTTCGGGAATTCTGTTAAATAGCAATTATTCGATCTAATCGTATGAAAATCACTTTGCAGTCGTGTCGTTTGTCGCGAACAATGTAAAGTAATCAGTTTCGTGCCTTTACACGAACATAACCTTACTTTTTGCTCTCCACTCTATTTCCCTTTAGAATCAGATTTTTAATATGTTCATTCACATATTACTAGACTCTGGATGTTTATGCAAAATAGAAAGTTTGTGCATCAATTGCAAGACACAGGAGCTAAATGTAAATTTATATTCTTCATTTTAATATAGTAAAAATAGTATATTAATACTCTTTTAAAGTCTTTTAATATTTTCACTGTTTTAAATTACACTTGCTACGAGGGTTAATATTTTCACTATTTTAAATCGGGCTTGCTCTCATTTTTTTTATAACTCCATTAAATCCGAAGATTCTACATATATTACGTTACGTTACAGATCCCCGAGTGCGAGCATACCTTCTGTCGAACCTGCATCAATGAATGGATGAAAAGACAAGCCACCTGTCCCTTGCACCATACTCCGATCACCTCCGAACGACTTGCGCCAGCTCCACGAATCTTAAGAAACATGCTAACACGCCTCTGCATCAGCTGCGACAATACCATGTATGGATGCCAAACCATAGTCAAGCTAGACAGTCTGGTTGCCCACTTGGAGCAATGCGAGTACAATCTGGAAAGACCTATGCTCTGCGATCAAGGATGCAGTCTGGTTATTCCCAAGAACGAGTTCAAGGATCATAACTGCGTCAGGGAACTGAGGAACATCATAAACATCAGGGAACAAAAGTTTGTGGACATACAGCACGAAATGAGCGAGCAGCAGCTGGAAATAACGGAGAACAGGAAGGAGCTGCAGCGGATCAAGAATTTGCTCCAGATCGAGCACAAGGATTCCCTGAAAGCAAACATCAGGAGGAAGTTGTTGGTGATCACAGGTCAGCCAAGTTCCACGTGTAACGTACTTGGTTTCAAGTTAATTGATTTTTCTAAATCACCACGAATGATAATGTTGCAGAAAATCACAAGGAATTTTTTGTTGGAACGTAATTGTCCATTCCACATGCTCAAAGACTCTCTATGGAAGTTCTCGAAGCCGGAGAAAACTTTAGAAGGCTGACATTTGTGTACGTAGATGAACACTCGTAATAACCAGGTAGTTATAGCGTTTGAATGCAATAATGGTACATTGCAAATAGAATCTGCTCGCTGTAACGTTGCACAATGAAGATATTACGTTAGCCCTAGTTCAGACACGGCGGAAACCGCGCAATTTTTGTTTTCGATTGTTCGACCGCGCGGATGCGTGTGAACGAATACATAGACGCTAATGTAAATAAGGTCCGCGCCCGAACGTGCAATATATGCAGAATTAGTTTCCAGAGATGTGCGTCGTGTATTATAGGAATATTTACACGAACATTTTGTAATATACATTTTTATTGTTACCGTGCAACTTTATACAGTTTTCTCTGCAATGGGATTACGAGTGTGAGTTAGGAATAATAATGTTTTTCTTATTGGATTTTACCATTTCCTTACACTAATATCGTAAATGAATTATTTCGATGAATTCGCCTGGTTAAGGGGGAACTATACCCTACTGAAATAACTAGAAAAGAACTAGAATCTTACTAGGTTTTTGGTGGAAACATGGGTTTGCGGGAATCGATTTTTTGTCTTTATTTGAGCATATTTTGGGCTGGGTGAGGACTCATTCTGTAGAGGAAGGTTAACTACAGGGTGGCCATCTCATGATGTAACAAGATTATGTTTATATCTAATAATATGAGTGCCCAAAGTAGAGAAAAAGTCTAGAAAAATAACCGCAGATTTCAATGTATTTTCCTGTCTCAAAGAGACTTTTTTGACTGATATGATGAGATGGCCACCCTGTGATGAACCTTCCTCTATGAAATGAATCTTTGTGCAGCTCAAAATATGGTCGTATAAGGACAAAAAATCGATTCCCGTGATTTCATTCACATTAGCATAGATTTCCCCATGAAGACAGAGGTCCTCTCTGATGCAGAGCTAGTCTAGAGCCAATTTTAGATCAGTTCATTTAGACGAGGTGGCGCCTAATGAGGAGGACTGTCGATCAGTGCTGCGAGATTGTGCAACATTTCGCTGCTGCACTGGGATCATAGCAAAACTGACACAGACGAGGTAGATATTCTAATCGGTGGCACTAATAAGAGAGCGACCTGCCCTGTATAACGGCATTCGCGACGAGCTGAATAGAATATGGAAATAGTAAGCAACTCCATCTCGTGTTCGTAAGGCAGTTGCGTGTTTATCAATTGTTTATCAATGTTACCAAAATTTTTTTTTGCACAGACGTTGATAACATTGATAAATAGTTCCTTTCCAGTTACAATCCGAGGGTATAGTTCCCCCTTAAAAACAGATGCATCATATTTACAATACGTATATCGTGTTTCATCGATCGTTTGCACGCGCAATTGTAAACTTAGCGGGTAGAATAAACGTAATCGCGGAGGAATATTTAATAATGTTCGAAATGTAGTTTTCGAATACATCGCGGCAATAATAAGGAATATTGGGAATAGTAGAGCAAGGCTCACGTCTTAAGAAATAATTCATTCTACAAGGAGAGTCCTGTCGATGCTAAAATATTCGTCGGATGTTAGGATATGTCAATTTGATTATACCCGACTCTATATACGTACATATATATCGATTGTTTCGATAGGGGTCAGTAGTGGATAGTTTTGCTTCACTTGCTGGCTTGACATATTACAGTTTCTTCTACTTTACTACTCGCGTCACACGCTTTGTTCCGCCGCTGCCCTTTTCGCTTTGTCGTGAATATGATCGTGTCAGTACTTTTTTAAAAAAAAATCGAAAAAAGGTAAGTTCACCGAGAGAAACAAATATAATACCGAAGTGTATTAAAAATAAATTATACGTTGGAATTCAATTTCCTTGTATGAAATTACATATGTATACAAACGATCGTGTATTCTAGATTTCTATTCGATATTTATATAGTCTCTCTTATTATCATTAGAATATATTATACTGAAAGTTTGTTTCAATTTCACAAATCCGTAAAGAGAAAATTTTAAATGTATTCATATATTTATTAATATATGCTTATGAATTATTCATTGAATATTTACTACCTGGAATGTGGTAGAAATGAAAAATCGATTATATTAACGAGTTAATGGATACCTTGAATTTTTGTTTACATTCAAATTCTAATTCAATTACGCGCGTACACGTTCGTATTGTATGGAGACTTTTAGAAGCGTGGTATAGCTGCGAGGAAAATTGATTTTCTAGAGAAATCCCGGACATATTTTGTGACATTGACATGTTTTGTTCCTTGTTATATATATTCCGCCATTGTATGATTTACTATTCGCGTTTTATTATGGTGCATATCGTTATTATATACAATAGTGGACAAAAGTTTAAGGACGCTCTAAAAAAGATGATAACTATTTTAATATTGTACTATACGATTCGAACTTTTTTGGGAAGCTAGAGCAATTAGTTTACTACAGGATGTGATAAGAAATTTTTCCAAAAATTGCAATTGATCGGAATTGTTGAAAAAATACTTAAAGGTGCATTTTTAATTTCTTTATGTGGGCCTATATTAAAAAATCTTAAAATTTAATAAGTTTCCGTAAAAAAAATTGATTATTATTCTTCAGGGGCACATTTAAAAGTAATATTCTTCTCTTTCTTTGCATAATAACCGAGTATACTGCATTTCTGCGATTTACTCTTCGATAACAAATCAATCAAGTTGTGTTCGAGTATGGTGAGTGACAGATAGTAATTTTATTTCCGTTTATATATGTATGAATACTTCTATTTCTTGTGAAACACATGTACATATATATTCTTCAATGAACACGAACATATCGATCGCACGCGTTATTATTTGCAAGAGTATATATATATATGGAAGAGTCACGGATGTTCATATCTTCACTATGCGTAATGCACTTTTTTTTCGTTGTAACGGAGAAATCGATATACAGTCACGGTGTATTGGCAGCAAGTGTCACGGATGTAACGAAGTTATTGACATTTGCTACGTGTTCTTACACCGGGGACGTATACCCAGAAGGTCGATATTTCTTTAGGACGTCTTAGGGACTTAGTCTTGAAGATGTCTTTTTCGAGACGTTCCGAAAACATTTTATTTCAGACGTTTTAAAGACGTCTTTCTTTTTTAGACGTTTTTAGAGACGTCTTATTTTAGACGTCTTTTTCGTACTAACTATACTATATTACAAATTGTATTATTGTGCTTCACTCTTTGATTGCAGACTCCATTAAAAAGAAAAAAAATTATATTTGTCAATATGAAGCATCAACAGATCTCGGTCGATTTTGTAACAATGGTGTACACCACGTGGACGTATGTGGCCCTCGCCGCTGCTGTATGGGTGTTACTCAGGCTGATCCAGGCGTGCTTTTGTTTACCGCGTCAATTGAAGAGACAAACCGATATGCGACGGGTGTTACGAGAAAAGGTAATGAAAATTTCAATATGTCAAGTGAAGAAATTTGATTCTACATATTTTCATTTTTCGTCGAATTTCATAGTTGAATTGACAAAAGAGGAACAATTTATATAATAAACCATATAAGCCAGAACCGATATTCTCGTAGCAGTTATAACATCATTTCGGATCTTCATAGTAACTGTTTCAATCAGAACCTATATATTAACAGTTCGAAACAGTTATTTTCCGAATAACGTTTCAGTCCCTGGTTAAAACAGTAAAAATTGTTGATGTGTTTTCAGGTGGAAGGTTACGAGAAGTACATACGGGAGTGCGAGGAACGAGAAATGGCGGAGCAGAAATTGCGAGGCGAAGACGCGCCGATGGACCCGTCAATGGCGGAACAATGGAAAGAGCGTAGAGAATGCCTGGAGATGCTGAAAAGGGAATTGAACAAAGTACACGAGACTAAAGATCCCTTAGACTTGTACGATTACTTGGACGAAATCGATGGAAAGGAGCAGGACGCCAATATCACAGAAAACGACGTTTCCAAGAACAAAGTAGACAAACAAATGATTCAGCCAGACCGTAAAAAGATTAAGTAATTGCATTTCCTCTGGCTTTTTATTTTTTTTTCAAATATATACTGTTACTATTCATAATTAGGAATTAATCAAAGTTGCTACAACCTATCTATCGAAGATGGTTGTCGAGTGCTATGTGATATTTAAATATCCATCGTTTTCTGTACAGATGCAAACATAATTGGCAGACAGTCCTACACACACACACACCACACAGTACAATATCATTATCTACCTTGCCGATACAACATTCTCTGCCTTACCGGCGTAAAACTACCCATAAGGTAGATAATGATACAAATCTTTTTGCGAGTCGCTAAAAATCCCTTCGGCAAACGTGGTTTTAAAGCAAAATCAACCTACGCAAAATTGCAATTGCAAAATTTGATTTGATTGCAGATTTGACCGACTTTCGGTGTAGCCTTTTATTTTTTAAATAATTTTATCAGTTCGAGATTCTAACAAGTAGTGTAACGTTTCTTAAATTCATATTACACATTATTTCAATATTTTTGAAACATTCTACTGACCGTTTCGTAAAACGCACCCTACATTTTCTGCGGAAGTTTAACGAGAAAATCGACTCGCCATATTACACGATGTAGTAGACTGCGGATCTTTATGCAATTATGGCTTTAGAAAATTTTCAAAAATGCTAGGATATAAAATACGACAGAATTTAGTACGATTTCAATTTATTTCAGATCTAAAAAGGCTACTACCACGGAAAATAAGATTTTATTTGATTTTTTTAAAATTCGTCTACAAAAATTGCAAATTGCATAAACACCCGCAGTCTATATATTAGTGATTAATTAATATTTGCAAAGTATTTTCCGTAATTGTTTTATCCGTCTGGACATTTTCGTTCATCCTTAAATGATATGTATATTAAACGTTCCGATGTATTACATGTTTGTATTATTAAAATGATTGAAACGGAGGTACACGGCGTACTTTACCAGCCCATTGTAGCGCCAATTTTAATGATACCATCTTTTTCAAGGAATACTACCATATTTTTTCTAAATTTAAATCACTGAAAAAATCATCGAAAATCCCCATCACCGAAAAAAACGTAAAAAAAGAATTTGTTTAAATTTGTCGACATTATAAAGTTGATTGTTGGGATTGAAAAAATTATTTTATAATAGCCCAATCCTTTCCGAATAAAACAAAAAAAATGTAGCTCAATCGGACAAATAGTTCCCGAGATAAAAAATCGTAAGTGAGGCACGTTCTCGCCAAAATGGGCAAAAATTGAAAACTTTGACGGCCTGCCATTTCTAAAAAAATTCGAAACCGGCTAAATGATGACTTAAACCCCTCCTAATTTCACATGGACTACAACATATTTCATTTAGAACATACGGTACATACGCTAATAATGATGCAAATGGGTTAATAACTTCTAGTTCACGACTGTTGCTGAAGAAAAACTTAACAGATTACATACACAGGTAACAATGAAAAAAATTATTTATATATTCAAAATAATTATATATTATATTATTATTATACAGGGTGTCTAATTTAACCCTACCACCCCTAATAACTTAGTTATTTATACAGGTACAAAAAAATATTCGAGAATAAAGTTATCGCATTTGGTGGGGGCCGTAAGTCTTTGTGTAATGTTTTTTTTTAATGGAACGGTATGGATTTTTATTTACTATTTTTTCCACAATATTATTATTATTTACTATTATTTGATATGGATTTTTATTTGTTACTATAACCTAGGTTGGACTAATACGAACATTTTAAAAAAAGAATTAGCCAAATCGGTCCAGCCGTTCTCAAGTGATGCGCTTACCAACGAACAGCATTTGATTTTTATTTATATAGATTATGAAGGTCATTTATGGGGGAACTACAATGCAAAATAAATTATTCAGAGACACTATTCGAACAACATCAACGACTACATGCAACTCGCTAGTAATGCAAGTGTTCAAAATTACGACTTTTACGATCTTGCAAACATTTTTTGTATCTGTATAAGTAACAAAGTTATTAGGGCTGGCAGAGTTAAACGAGATACCCTGTATATAGAATTACAGAACATCAAAGAGAAGTGTTTAGACAAAATACATGTTTTTTTTCTTTTCGTATAAATATATCTTCCCAATCTTTTGATGAATTGATGAATATTTACCTGTAATTAGGTAGTATTTATAAAGGACAAATACATTTATTAAGCTTCAACGCTTGAAAGATAATTGTTAATATATTGAATGCATAAAAAAATCTTCGTTATGCGTTATTGAAAAAATGAAATACAGTTTGCGTTCGTTACCACAACAAATAAAACTTCTGGCCATCTTGATTTTCGACTTTCTCACTTTCACATTGTCGCTTTTAATAAAGAATGAATTTTGAAACATGTATATGGTAATTGTCTGTAAATATAAATTAACAGTAAGACTTCACTCATTTGTTCACAATAGACACTTAATTGGTGGAGTTAACAATTTTTTTTTATTTTCACTTATTATCTTCGTATCTATTTTATCTTCACTGGCCTTGCTATTTCGCTTTTTGCTTGTAATCTTGTAAAGATATCTCGAAATTATTGTAACATATCTCTTATGGTTAAAGTAATTTACTTGCACTTTCTTCTTGTTGTTCATTGTGGAATAGTTTCAAAACATGCATTCAACTGGTCTTCAACCATCCTATTATTTTCCTTCAATTATTCTGTCGCATTTTTAAATAAGAGTTCTCTGAATTTATTAATTGTTCGATTATAACGAAAATTTACTCCTATCCTATCTATTTTACGGTATTTATTTACGGTATATTTCCGAAGGTCACTTTTCAGGAAAAAGTAATAGAAATTTGTATGTAATACTTTCTTAGTATTTCCCATTTGCTATCACCGATGTTACATAGTTAACATTGAAGTGCTCCTTTTACGTTAATTTTTAGATTTTTTTTACTATTCACATAACTCTTTGAAATTATAATCAGTGATCATTTAACTCCATTTCTGGTTTGTATTAGTCTTCGTTTTGTTGATTTCGCGGCTAATTAGCCATACGAGACTGTGTGAATTTTATCCACTGAAGAGGGTTAGTAATTTACAATCCATTGTAGAACGCTTGTATCACTTCCACCAGTAGAAATTAATCGTGTGTCGTCGTGCAGGAACGACACATTTGTGACGTGGCTCGAGTGGCCGCCGTACGTATGACAGAGCGACTAAAACAAAGAAATTTTATTTGTTTCGTTTATTTGTTCTAACGTGCGTACCCGGCCTCTCGGCCCGTAAACACCCAGTGTCGCCTACGGTTCCGCTCCCCGTTGGAAATTCGGAAAAATGAACGATGTTACAAATATGTTATTTATACCAGCGAATACCCCCTTAAAGTAAGTATTGTTTGAGTTATTTAGTCTGTTAATGGTGTTCCATACCTTCGATTGACAAGCTGGATACGAAAACAATTTGACTTTGCCAAAATCATCCCCAGTTGCCAGAAGCTTCGAATCACTACTGCGAGAACAATTATTTACATCAGTGCCGTCTGCACCTTCTGGCCATATTCCAATTGTTTCGAAGGATATAATACAAGTGTGAGTTGCCCACTGAACGTCCCTTAACATTGAGGGCTGTGGAATCTGTCTGCAAACTCCAGGATTCCCTGTGAAATTTCAAAATGAATAATTTAATCAAAATCCTTCGGTTAATTAAATTCTAAGCGAACTATCTACGTATTATAACATGATTAATTTAAGTGAAATTAAATAATATTTGCCATTCAGATATTAATATAATACTTTTTCATTTCTGACTTATGGTATCATCCCTAAATCAGCAATCACTAGTTTATTATAAAGAAAATACGAAGAGCAGTACAGATTTATTTTTCTTGGAGAAGTGTTACATTTAAGTACTCGTTGTATTGTTATTTGAAATAACGTAATTGTATCTTGAATGAAAATGTCAATTATGGAAAGCTACGAATAAGTTGGGATGAAATTCAGTTATTGCTTTCCGAAACAGTAAAATATGCATACTTTCGGTCTCTTAGTTAAACTACTTACAATATAACAGTTCATAATCTCCACTGTTACTCCGTAAGTATTGTCCATCCACTGACCAGTCGATATGAGTTATAAAACTCGAGTGGCCCTGAAATACATTTTAGTACTTATTATAAACTGAGAAAATGTACATATTTTCTTATGCTTTATATTTTATATACTGAATACCAGTGATGGTACGTAAGGCGCTTTTTTCGTGCATGCGCGACGATTCTAGCCTCGATTCAAGCGGCGATTTTTGGCCCCTGCCGTAGGGCAGCGCCAAGGCCGCCACAGTTCCCCACAAACTTCGGACGTAGACAAGTTCCTGACGGAACTCGCGCATGCGCGAAAAAAGCGCCTTATTTACGTACCATCACTGCTGAGTACAGTAAAGTCGCGTTATTTTGCGAACGATTGCGTTCTGCACGGAGAAGTAACGCGTAGGAACACTATTTTAATCTTTATAGGAAATCTTAATCTGGCGACTCTGGCATAGCCTTCGAAAATGCCTCGAATCGAGCAAATAATTGCGAAGCCTGTACTAAGTAGAAACCTTAGAACGCTCGCCGGTCACGCGTTGCTGCTCGGCATATATAGTTTCGTATCACAACATACTTCCAACGAAAAATTCATGAGAAAGCTGAATATGTAACAATAGCAAAAAAGATATTAAAGAAATCTGTGTATAGCAGTGCGTTACAATAAATGGTTAATACGACGAGCTTTAATGTAAATGATCTTTATCGACATCGATTTAAGTCGAGTCGAGTCTAACCATTTATTGGTGATTTGTAATAGTTAATAACTTGAAAGAAAACTCCACCACAATTCCGTCATTTTAATTTGCATCATTTTATGTGACGTGTATAATCATGCTCTAAGAAAGGGACTACCAATAGTCGTAACATCTGATTATTAATAGTACGTAATCGTGCATAATAAATATTACAGCAGTGCGAGGCATTTGATTCAAAATAAAAAGAAATCTGCAGTGAACAGTTTCTTAAGATTATTTTTAACAATTCAATTTTTAAAGATACACTCCATACAATTTTATCTCAATTGAGAGAAAATTGTCCCCACCATAGCGACCACCATCCCCGTTCCGAGATATAAGTGCTGCTAGTTTGTCATATTTATCATTTTGATAATTAAAGTTACGATAAATTAGTTCTGATTGGAAAAATAACAATGAATTTGAATCATTAATTGAATATTTAAAGGAATTGCGCTCGTCTTACATCGTTCTGTAGACTACACAATTTACAAAATCATTAATTATGTTGTAATATTGTCGTGACAAAATTTCCGATAATTTTAAGAAACAGTATTTCATTGTGTAATATAATGTCTGTTGTCATTGTTGAGCAACAAAAATGTATGCCTTACTCTACGTCTTCGAGTCCGCTTTGGCTAAAAATGGAGAAAAAATACTTTTGTATTTGTGTTCGACGTATAAAAATCGCGTATTGGTGATCGAAATACGAAATGGAGTTGAGACTTGTTGACTACCTCAGAGCAGTATCGTATACATATATTATCTTTTTTATATTTGTTAGTATATCGAAACTTTAAAGCAGCATTAACATAAATTATACTATAATACATATTTGTGGAGTGAACATTTGAAATGACAATTTTCACTTTCTTTCTAAAGGAGAGGAAAACTTTCACTTTTCTATACTATATCCGGTTGCACAATGAACAAATTAAAATGTTTCTGTAAAAGATTTGTGTTATATATTATTGATAATATTATAGTAGTCATTCTTACCATACATCGCCCAACACGACTGTATTTAGTTGCATCACCATTTACTTGATAAATATAAATATAGTTATCCCTAGAACCGAGTGCCAGCAGCGTGCCATCTGGTGAAAATCGTGCAACCTGAAAACGAACAACGTTAACACAAAGAAACATTATTAATTACAAAAACATCGAATTATCGAGTTTCATTTTATTGTTGAAACATCGAAATAGGATATTCGAGGTAGTTCAATTTTATCTACGTGTTCTGCCTCGAGCAGACATCGAGCACAACTTGGAATCGTACGATGCATTCATTTTTCAGAATCAAATCATGCAATCTTTTCAAATTCTGCGGGGTGCTCAAGGTACCCCATTTTATCGAGAAGCTTACGTTTATGCTTCTAAAGAAATATTTTACCTGAATAGGCTCTGTTCCATCACTATGATGCGTATACAATTCTCGGGTCTCACTGTCAATCGCTAACCATTTTCCAGATGTGCAGCCAACTACAATTACATTACCATCTGGTGAGAAGCCGAGACTTTGGGCTTGCTCCTAAAAAAATCAAGATTACTGTCTTCGTTTGAAAAATAGTGTCCCTACACGATATTTCTCCGTGCAGAACACAGCCGTTTGAAAAATAACGCGACTTTACTGTAATATTCTATCGATAATTATAACTAGTATGAACTTCCAAATTGTCGAATTACTAATAGCCACACCACTTTTTTATACTAACCCCAATGTCTTTACTCCAAACAACGGTATGACTAAGACTGTCCCACATTTGCAGTAACCTGTCGTGGCCAGCTGTTGCAAATTGTGGTAAAGTAGGGTGCGTCGCGAGGCCCCAAACTTCCTCAGCGTGCCCTAACATGGCTGGATTGAATCCCATTCCTACATCGCCAACTAAAATGCAATTTCTTGTTGTTCCAATTAACAGTTGTGAACCTTTGCCCTCTGCAAGTGTACGGATTCCTCCAAAGTGATCCTCAATCTAAGGAGTAAAATTTAGTATTTACATTTAAAAAATGAGTCGGCAGTAAACAGTTTGCTTTGTATCAGTTTTTATAATAACTAACAAATCTTGTATTACAATAAAGAAAAGTTATTTCGTTATTGTTATAATTCATATACAATGAACGGAAATTAGAGTAACCTAAGAACAAGCCAAAAAATAAAAATGAATATAGAATTTTCGAAAGCTTACTTGTGCTTCGTCTCCAGTCAAATTCAAAGATTCGTCAAAGTATAATATTTTTCCATCTTTGCCACCGCCAGTAACAATGAAACCGTCTTTCAGAACGCAAATTGAGAATATAGACCCTTCGTGAATATTCCTGACTAGCTTAGAAATCGTATTCGTACCTAAGGAAAAGTATTTTTAATATAATACACGTTAATATAATTAATAGAACTAATTATAAAATTGGATCAATATTTAGAAAGCATCGTGTTGTACACCTACATCAAATTTTAGAGACAATTGAGTTTTGGATATGACGAAGAGTTAAAAAAGTTCAAACCTCTGCCCCAGACGATAATGTTACCGTTGCTGTCGCCTGTAAGAACATCGCCACTTTGGTTGAAAGCCACACAGGTAACATATCTTGGTTTTTCTCTACTTTCGAAAATGCCCATTCGTTTGTACAGCATACCACCGTTGTCAAGGGACCAAAAGGACACATGACCCTTTCCACAGGAAACAATCTGATTTCTTTCGAGCGGATGCCACTCGGCACATACTACTGTATCAACGGAACACTGAAATAATATGTTTATGTTTTAAAAATAATTCTGCCTTATCGTTGACTGTTGATTTTGCATTAAAAGTGTACACATGTAATGTACATAACTGGAAATATTTACTGTACGATTTAAATGGAGAGTATTGTCTCCTTGCTTATAAAATAATTGATAATATTGTAACAAAGTTAAACACATGTTAATTCAAACATACCTTCGTTTCGGTTACTTTGGTACCCCGCTCCCCTTTCTGCCAATCCCAGATCGAGATGTTATGATCAGATGTCTCATCGATCGCGCACAAATAATTTCCACCATCTGCCTTCGAGAACGAAAGGCAACAAATGGAACCATCGAATCCTCCGTTACCAATCACACAAAGTGTGGTTAAACTAACTGAATTCCATATCTTTATATGTGGCTGAAATCAATGCAAAATATATATGTATTTACAGGAAGCATGCCTAACGATAAGATGAAATACTATTGTTTTATTTTATGGGACCGTATGTAAAATACCTATGGAGTTCCCGACAGAGTTATCCGATTTTCTTCAAATTTTTCATTCAACATAGATTAATAGAACATTGATTATTCGAATGAAGGATAAATCATCTATACACATACAGGGTGTCCCAAAATTCGTGAACTCCCCGAAAGGGAAGTCCGTCCGAAGCCCGTCGGAGAGGCTGGTACGCCGGCGTGACTGCAGATCTGACGTGCAACTATTGTAAAACCATTGATCGGAAACGTAAAAGAACGACTTTTGAGGGAAACAGCGCACTAGATTGATCTTTCATCTAGCGATTTTGACTACTATAAAATCCCGTCTGCATTATCGAGAAATCAGAAGTGGAATCCCGGGCCCTTCCCAGCATTTTGCTTCGCGTATTTAAATTACTTTAAATATGAGAAACTAAATGTTAGAGTGTAGAACGATATGTGATTCTAATCACAAGTAATTGCGATGCTATAAATTATATAATGACAGTGTATGTGTACTTATTTCAAATTCTTACCGTAGCATCTCGTCTATCCGTTCCACATACTTGACCAGTAGCGACTATCAATTTGTTTGGATGGATAGCTATGCTAAAATATGTTACAAAGAATAAGTCTTAATGGAATTAAGAGAGTAGTCATAACTGACATAAATTCAATTGACCCACCATTTGATGTCATCCGTGTGACCTAAGTAATGCCTCTGGCTATGTTCCTCCATATTGTACAACACCACTACAGCCGCAACAAAGTAAACAATCTCCCCGGTTGGTAGTAAGTGCAGGTTACTTCGACAGTCTCTGCCACGGTAACCATAAACCCAGTTGAGTTTTAGTTTGTTCTGTGGGGGCGTGCTGACTTTGCGAAGGTCATAGGATTCCATCAGAGGTGTTGGCACATAGAGGATCACAGGTCGCCCTCTTAGGTACATCCGGACGGTACTTTCCTCGTCGTTGTATTGCATGTCTCTGGTGCTGTGAACGACAGAAATTTTATTTTATCTTTTCTTAAACAAACTAATCGAATCTATATGGTATTGTACACGCGAAAAGTAGCGATCTACCTGGTAGATCTTTACTTTATTGTATTCTACATAAAGTAAAGTCGCGTTATTTCTCAGGGACCGCCTACCCAGAATTTGTCAAGTGTCTACTCACTCCACTGACGGCCAACGCCGCAGGGAAGCGATGATTGTGTTTACTAATCCAATTACTTTTCTTCATTTTCCTTCCTTGCGCCCGGAACTTTCATCGTCGATTAAACCACAAAATACAGTTGAAATTATGTATTGTGTTTGGCGCCATTTTAATGAGAAAAATGTCAGAAATAAGTTGGTGAAAGTCTCATAAAAAAATAATGAAAAATAAAGAAGTTTTGTAATTGGATTAGTTGTGGTTCACACCGATACGTCCTTTGCTACGTTCGGCTTCGTTTGTACTTTTGGCGCGGTAGACGCAGTCATAAAAAATAGTGCCCCTACGCGTTACTTCTCCGTGCAGAACACAGCCAGCTGTTTGTAAAATAACGCGACTTTACTGTACCTACTGAGGACACACAAGTAATATATTGTATATAATTCCTGTAAAAATGGAAGCGGTAATTATGACATTCGAAGGACCCATTTACTGTCGCTAATTTTTTATTAAAAATTTATTAACAAAAATATATCAATTTTACTACATTGTAATTTGTCAGTACATATACGTATGTGATTTTTATTGACATATATGTTATCAAGGGCACTCTCCGAAGTAACCTTCGAAACGTTTCAGCAGTCGTTCATCCAGGGCTGGGCATTTTTGTCTGAATTGAGACAAGACCGTCCCCCCATCATGGCGCTCAGTGTCCTCCACCTCCACCAGCATGCGTCGTTACTATGAAGGAAGGACGCGCCCTAGATGAAAATGAGCTTCGTGGGGGAAGCAAGCGTTCGAGGGGCCCCAACCGTGCTCAGCACTGTTAAAAACCTTTTGATCCTGTACGACATTTAAGTTGTGACGCCGGGTTTTAGACATGAATTATATTTGTTACGTGGGCCATCTTCTCGATAATCCATATTTTAAATCTGTTGCCTGGGTTTTTTTGTCTCCTTGGTGGCACCGTTTGTTAAGGCTCTTAGGCCCTTGTGCGCTAATAAACGCTCGGCGCTGTCTTGTCGTTGCAAATTTAAAAATTCCCGCTCCTGTCGAAAACGGTGAAAATCGTTGAACTTCAAAATTTGTAGTGCTCCGAACCGATCAGCATTCCCAATTTCAGAACTAACACGACACCACAATCTATAATGCTAAAACTGGAATGTCATAACAGGTTACACTATGCTATGCAACTTCTGTTTCTAATACCAATTATAAAATATTATACTACATAAATGTACACTTGCATAACATATTTGACGCTCCCTGAATTTAGCCTTGAAGTGTAACGGTAAGACATAATGTATCAGAAATGTGTCAAGTATGTCGACATCAACTTTTTCGCATCGCCGAAATAAATACTGTAGCAACTATGTATGCATGGCTGTCTGACGGCCGTGATCTATGGCGTGAACTGATTACACTACATTACATTTATATATTTACCACTCGGAAAAATCACAATATACACATACACGTACCAAGGTTGAACTGATTCAACTGGAGTTAGAAGAAAAATGCAGAACTTTTCGCGACGATGTGCTCTCGAAACCGACAAAGAGTGACTCACTCACCGGAGCCCACTTTTATTACTCGACGAAGCGTAGTCTCGCGCGTTACGTCACGTTTACGTTCCTTTTTTGCCATATGCCCGCCTACCGCGACAGGATTACGCTCAAGGACCAATCGGTTTTCAAATCGGCTTTGGGCATTTCAGCAAAAATTAATATTTAATGTGAAGAGCGGTATCACTATAATAAATAATAGTATTATAACAGTACAAACAAATAAAGGAAAGTTTAATTGATAAAAAAACAAACTGATCGACTAGGAATCGAACCCTGGTAAACGACGTACTATCGCGGCACGCTACCTCCAAGCCACAAAACGGTACTTGATATACATGGAAATAAAACCTATGTATATTCATGGTAATGAAAACCTTTAATTATATAAATATCTTAAAAACTACTGAGTATCTGCGGCTATAATGTGGTATACACGTTAACAGGAGAACGAGATCTATAACTTGACAAAGTTTCAATCAAATCTGAGAGGCATCGCGACCTTGCGCTCTCCTTGTTAGTGCGCGTGACTGGTTAGCTTTAAGGAAACAGAGAAACAGAATAATGCGAGAAATATGTGTTTATTTACCCATGTTTCACGTTGTTCAGCGCCGGGGGCTTGAAGAGGTTGAAGAGTGACTTGGTAGATGCAGACAATCTATAATGAACGAAAATGCAAACGAACACCATGCGGTGCAAAACAAAGAAACAAACAAAACGATAGAAGAACGTGGCATGTCGAACGTATTGCACATTATTTACATGTTCACCCTGCGACCGGTGGAATTATGCACTTCCGATTACACTCTCTCAATTCAGTAAGCTGCCAAGAGAAGTTCCTGTGAGCAACAAATGGAAATGAACCGAGGGGCCGCGTCGCGTCGGTTGCTTTTCAAGATTAATGATCTGTGAATTCAGGAAGTAAATTTGTGTCGGCGCTCGCGAATCGATAGTTCGTTGCCTTCTGTCGTCTGTGTCGATCCACAGGTGACGCTCAACTTTTTAACCTTACGCTAGGGTACGTGGGGAACATAGTATCTCTCGCTCAGCCTATACACTATTGTATATTATAAATTATACTACACTCCTCAAAAGAATTAAGGGATCACTTATGCGATCCCGAAAAATTGCTCCCACTTTACGTGATCATAACTCCATAAAAAATTGCCGTATCGATATCGTTAAACAATGGTTCGAAAGCCTGAAACCTCTAGTTCCAGATGCTCTGACTCAAATTGTTGTCATGTTGGTCTTTTACAAAGTTATAGCGAGATGAAGAGAACATTGACGGTTAACAAAAATTTTGTGCAACTTTGGAACATCACACGGGGAGCAACAAATTCTTTTGATAAATCGCGTTAATATCATTTGCAAGGGCTATCTTTCCTGTGTCAATTGTGTGGTTGTTGAATATTGTGCGATTTTTTTTATTCGAGTTATTCAACATTGAAGTAAATATGGGCTTTTTAACTTTAACTGGCTCCAGAAAGCGAAAAAATTATCGTAGAATCTTGTGCAAAAAAGCAATAGAAAGAGCGTTTCTTTCTCTTCAAGGCATTCCTTTTGTTTTTTCAATTTCATTAACATTTCGATATACCAGGTGTTTCTGAAAATATGCTTAAAAAATGCACAGAAAGGCACAAGTTTCATGTCTGACAATAAAGTAATTATAATAACATGTTTCTCGCGCGTTCCATTATATTTTAAGATGAGTAAAAACGAACACGTTCGACACGTCCACGCAATTAACAAAGTTCAGAGAAGCGAGATGTGCACAAGTGAATTGAAAACGTACTGGCGTGTAATTGAGAGGAATAATTATGAAAAAGCAGGGAAATGTGCATTTACTTTGAAGAATATCGATTTTGTGATTACCTGCTACTGACGAGTTGCGAGTTGGTTCCCTGGGTTTGCGGCGAATGCGTAAAGTCCCCTGTCGATGACCACCGTTTGGCCCTCCGTAAGCTGCTTTGGGGTGGGCCGTTTGATCTTGCTGTTGCTGATCTATCGAATAACAGGATTACTACGTGACGGGGAAGCTTGTTACCTGTTTGCAGAATTGCCGCTTCAGCAGGTTCTATTACCAAGTTAAATGAAGACTTATTTCGTTAGTTCACCCTCGAGACACTGTAAATATTTCTTCGAACTTTATACTTTTATACGGTTCAAGGATAAATGGAATCGAATAGAAACACTTCTTACAATTAGCAGTGTGTTCGAACCAATTGTCATATATTCTTCGTGTTATGTCTTTATTACCTCGAGAGATGACAATTCACGCTTGTCAAATCCTATCATTCATCATAACGATTTACGTTTGAAGAAAGAAATGTTAAAAACCTGATCGTTGAAAAAGATTTCTAGATATTTTCGACCGTCACCCTTAAGCCACCCACGCCACAGGAAACTGCCGGTCTTCCTGGACCGCCGCACAGTGGGGAAAAGTGACCTAACTCGATTCAAAAGTTCTTTGATTTTGACACAGATTTCGTCGGTTTGGCCCATAGTGCGCCGTGGAAGAATCGAAATTCGTTGGAAGTCAGGAGCCCACCGCGCAGGGTCCCTCCATTAGACCTCCCTTAGACGGTAGAACTTAGCGAAGGGGGGAAAATGAGGAAATGGGGAGGCTTCATGTCCGTGTTCCCGAGTCATCACGAAATACTGGTGTGTTAACCTTAAACTACAATTAGTGTTAGCCTTAGTTACGAATAATCAGTAAATGGTTAATGATCGGTTTAGGGGATCTCAAATTTTGACTTTCCTTATATAATCCCGTAGACTTTGACGGGAAAATGCCGAAGATCTAAGTTTCAATTCTAGGAGATCAGTGGTTCAAAAGTTATCAGTGTTTAAACTTGTGCGATTTTCAGCGATTGAGATTGCCGCCATGTTCATATGTAGTGACAGTTGCGCGCCGCTTCCTGAGCGGCCCAGTGCCCCCTAACGGCACCGCTCGTTAGATAACACGTGACGCACGCTACGTACCAACATGACGGAGCCCTTATCGGTCAAAAACGGTGAAAATCGCTAAACTATAAACACGCATAACTTTTTATCTATTGAATCCCTTGGATTGAAACTTGAATTTCTTCAAAATCTACGGGATTATATAAAAAAGGTCCAAAACCTGTGATCCCCTAAACTGAACAGCACTCTATATAGAAATATAGAGGGTATAGAGAGTCTCATAAAGATTTCGAATCGCTTCGCTATAATTTGATTCCATCTTGAAGTTTAATACTTCATTCTAGTGCGTCACTTACAACAAGACCCACTTGAAAATTATATAAACGCGTTACATGTTTGTCGTGGATGATAAAAGTGGTTGAAACATTTTAAGGTCATCTTCATTTCATACATATACCTAATAAGTACTTATTCTATGTTATAATTCGAAATTCGACGAAAATATCGAATGATTTAAACATATTAATTCGCCAGATGTTTGATTTCCTGTCTGAAAATTGTCAGTTTTATTGATTCATTCTGCCTACGAATGAAGGCACATTTCGAAGCAATATTTTCGACTAAATATTTTTCTATATTAAACGTACAATGTAGAAATCACTCCAGTGTAAGTATATTGCGTGCAATAAACATGTGTTATACAATAATCTCATTTAAACGGTGAGAGTATTGAATGGAATATGGATGAATTTCATTTGATGATACGTACCTGGTTACTGGCAGTGGTGTGGCTCTAGGACTTGGCGATGGCACCGGGGAAACACTACTACTACTGGGACTGTCCGAGTGTAACGATCCAGTTGATTGGTAATGAACTGACCTTCTGAAAGCGAAATTAATTTTACTTCATCTTCCTGTAAGAAAATGTTTTTTTTTTTTTGTTTCTCTTAACAATGCACAAATGGGATATCTCCTTTTCCACCGTTTTCCTTATACGAGGACGCCATGACCGAAAGGGTTAAATAATATAAACGTATACAAAAAAAACTGCTACAATATATAATATATACCTTTGAGGAAGCTGTGACGAATGTGAATAACTAACTGGCCTCCGTGGACTGGATATCGTATCTCGAACATCCTGAGAAGATCCCGAGGTAGGCGAATTCCTCAGACAGGAGCTGTTGGTTTGGCGCAAGCGTAAATCCTTTTGCGGTGTTGAATTTTGATTACCTGGAATCATACAAAAGAGTTAAAAGTTAAAAATTAAAAATTGTGAAGAATTTTCTATACTTTACTATGGAGCACAGTACATAGGTATGTATCGCGACAGTTCTAGCAGATGTGCTACATCCTTTGTAATGTGCCGAACGTAGAGAAGGATTGCGATAAAAAAAAAAGAAAGAGGGACTAAGGTACGACGCAAAGGCAATCTAAATGGTCAGGCTTCTTTCTAAATGATGCATACGTTCTTATTTTTAATTTCTTGTTATGAAAACAATTCCCAACAGATTTCGTATTGCGACTTACTGGTAATACGAATCCTTGAATTTCTCTTGACGTAACGATTGCCTCGAAACTTTGAAATGTCGTGATACAACGCAATCATTCGTGTCTAGAGAATTTATATCGCACCTTGCAGTTCTATGGTTTAGTTCATTTCAGCCAACTAATTGCTGCAGATGGAAACAGTCAAGGTCACCACGCAACACTGCTGGAAATTATTTTGGGAATAAGGGCAACATAAAAACTTGCACAGTAGAATCCTATCAATCGAATTGAAATGGAACATAGAACATAGAAACATTCAAGCAAATAAACGACTATGGTTTCAAACAAAGCTACCTATTTATTAAGTTACCTAATTAACAGAATACGACAGAGACACTATACTAAAAGAGGACTCGAAAAAATACTGGTGGCACGAAAAGTATTAAATAATAATCGCAATGTTATATAGTCACTCCAAAATTTGGAGTATCGCTCCCTCCTCGATAGTATAGCGGTCAGTATCCCCGCCTGTCACGCGGGAGACCGGGGTTCGACTCCCCGTCGGGGAGTAATATATTTTTATTTTTATCCCACATAATGTATATAATAATCCAACCTAAGATGTGTTAATAATGCGTTACTCAATTACCCCATTATTTTGTTATTAGTGTTATTTATTAATGTTATTTGTTATCAGTATTAGGTTATTGTTCCGCTATTGTTCTTTTACCTAGCTGTAAGTATTTAATAGATATACGAATAATAACCGAAAATGTACTATATTTATATTAAATTTATACAATCGGCGATAGATTATGTTAGAAATAACAATGTAAATAAATAATATTAATATTAAGGGCATCATTAGTATAAGTTTAGTAAGTAAGTGCTAAATCTAAATTTGTTTTTACTCCGAAATGCTTCTATATTATTACGTAGACAACAGTTTCATGCGTACAGAGATTCCACACACATTTAACCCAATATTAAGTTTTAGGAAACCACAAATAAATGTAATAATTTCACTATACAGCGTAATATGAAATGTAAGCGCAACTAGCAAGTTTTGATTAAGAACGGTTTGAATAAAATTGTCTTGGTACTCACTTCTAAGAGGAACATGTCCATTCCGTAAGGGAGAAGACATCATCCTCTCGTTTCTCCTTTCATTTCTTTCATCTTCCCTCTTTTCGCGTCCTTCCAATTGAGAAATGCGCCTTAGCGCATCCGCTAGCGTGGCACGAAGACAAACTATCTCGTCCCTTTGTGCTAAGGATTGTCTCTCGAGGTCTGCCACACGACCCAATAACGATCCCGTCTCGCACTCCAGCATCTCGTCTGTAAAATAGAATTCTCGATCATCATATGAAATGTCGAAAGCAAAGACATTTTATAATCCCAGAACCTGTCAAAAACACTGCAAATTGCTCAAATTTAAGCAACCATAACTCCTGAACCATTGATCCTATAGGATCGAAACTTCTACTGCAAATCTACTGGATTACATACCAAATACATAATAATTTATAGGAAGGCTATCCTTTCCCCTACCTCCAGCTTCTCTACCCCCTCTCTTGTTTCCTCGAATTTAAACAAGTTCCATAATATATATAACGATAACCATTCTGCACAGATACACAACTTTCACGACTACGCAACAACAGCTTCTCAACAATTTTCTGACAACTTCTTTTGCAAATTTAACCCTTATTCGAATGGTAACCCACTCTTAATAAAATTTAGTAAAACTCTTGGTCTTCTACTAAAATCTGAGCTGCGGGGAATTACTATAGGGCCTACAGTACAGGTAGTGAAAAGCGAGACTCGTTGAAATGAAACACAGGCTTCCCACATTCATAAAAAGAAGCGTAAAGTAGAACGCAATTGTTCTTGTATCGCACAATGCGAACTGATTCCCACGCATCCCTGCTGGATGGCAACAATGAAACCACTTGGCATGCTTCTAAGGCAGAATCATTGGAAATATATCAACATACCTGTTGAGCGCTCAATAGACGTATAGCTGCCGTTAGGAATACTCTGTAGCACAACCCTTGCTCGGATTGTAAATACTATCTTTCAGACAAATTAATGCTTGAGAGCCACAATGGAAATGAAATTGAAATAATGTGAGAACTTGGTGGTTTATTGGCAGAATTACGATTTGCTTGGACCGATACAGAGAACCGACGAAGTGACTATTGTTGAGAAACATGGGGTTGAATAGAATGGAAGGAAAAATAAACAAAATTGTACGATTATTATCTAATAGGGGAATTTTAAAGGGGAAACCCTTTCCCCTTTATGTTTTTTTCAAAATTTAAATCACTCTGGCCCCTCATCGAAAAAAAACGTAAAAAGAGAATTTGTTTAAATTTTTCGACATTATAAAGTTGATTTTCGAGGTTAAAAAAATTATTTTGCAATAGCCCAATCCTTTCCGAATAAAAGAAAATGAAATGTAGCTCAATCGGACAAACAGTTCCCGAGATAAAAATTCGTAAGCGAGGCGCGATTTCGCCAAAATGGGCGAAAATTGAAAACTTTGGAGGCCTACCATTTCTAAAAAAATTCGAAACCGGCAGAATGATGACTTAAACTCCCTCTAATTTCACATGGACTACGACATATTTCACTTAGAACAAAATCGACGATGGTGCCTGCAGAAAGTGATCGATTTGGCATGGAATGACGCGTATGGAAAATAAAGAGACGCGGAGAGTCGGTTGCACGTGTGAAAAAATCTGGCTTAAAAATGTCGGTAGGTATAGCTAAGGTACCCAAATGGACATTGTAAAGAGTTTGTCAACGACAGTTGAGGAGATAAATAAAGCTAATAATAAGAAGATTGTAAGAGTACTCACGCCACGCCTGCTCCGCTTCATCAATGGTGTCCATCGTGTCTGGCGTGGACATTGCGATTAACCCCTCGCGATGACCCCAACGTATTAATACGTTATTCAAGTGAACTGATTAACAAGCACAAACACACGACCAACGTACTGTCTCGCACCATATTTCTATTCTAAGTCCGAATATCTTCTTCCGAGACACGACAAGAGCACGCGCGATTCTGATAAGACGAATGATTCACATAATTCTTCTCTCTTGATGTTAACGGAGGATATCGATGATCGGATACATGACAATCGACTCCTAACAGCGGGAATCCACAACTTATTAATTGCGTCCATGAGTTAAATAAATTATTAATTTAACCCGGCGTTGGTAAGGTGGGAAAATGTATCACTGAATTATTTCGGTCTCGGAACTTTTAGCTTCAATAACTTCTTAACGAATAAGTTTAGGGCATAAGTATGTTAGTACTTTTATGTGGAGCACAACAAACTGCATCGATTGGTGCAGTCAAAAATGTAGGTTCCCATTTAAAAAAAAAGTGCAGTTGCATTTTTCTGATGCACCGATGCACGAAAGTGCATAAAATTAGTTGCGTGGTATGCACCGTCTGATGCCATTCAACCTTTTCTTATAACATTTTCCTCTATTCCCGACCGTTTAGGAGTTACAGCCTGTTCCAGTTGCGTGGGACACCCTGTATATAAAATGATATTATATAACGCGTGTTGTGTTGTTTAAGCTTACTCGAGAGCAGTTGAGTTATTTTTGAGGGGGCGTGTTGGAGTATCAATAAGTTACCAGCATTGTCGTATTAATAGACAGAGATTACGAAGTGTCGATGAAACGATCTCAGAATCGTATTAATAAACAGAGATTACGAAGTAACCGATGAAACGATCTCAGAATCGTTTCTAAACAGAGATTTCGAAGTATTCCATCTGATACTTTGTTTCAAGAGCCGAACTGCGGGGCCTAACCTACATAGCCTAGACCCAAATGGTTTCACGGGCCACTTTGATGTCGCGTAACGTTACAGCGGGCCGCACTTTAGGTAAACATGCTCTTAAAAAATGTAATACAAATACAAAATGAATAAAACTTTATTGTTATACTATGATTCAATATAATTAACTCTCGAGTCTTAATGAATGTGATATTTGTTTATCCTTTCTTTCACTTAATTTTGGTAAATCTATATTTATGTTCGACGTTGCACATCTTTTATTAGCTGGTTCTCTAATTTGGCATCAAAATTTGCCCAACTCTGTTCGTAATACGCATTACTATTTCTAACAATGAGTAAACCGTTGTAATAATATGAAACGTTTTCTACAAATTATCACTACGGCTTACTAACGTGTATCAGCGCACACCTATTATGTAAGACGATGTTTTTTCAACGATACGAACGAGCATTAGGTATAAGCCGCGCCGTATACGCTATTGCGCTTCTTCCTATCCGACTATGAGGAGATAACAACAGTGAGAAATCAATTTTTGATTGAACGTTTCTTTACAATTTACATTTATACCTAACCTCGTAAAAGTTTGTCCAACATTTGTAACAAAAATCACATGCATTGTCTTCTTTACGAAATTCATTCCAGAAGATAAATTTAAAGTCTAAATTTCGAAGGACGCTGTTACTCGCTGCCGACTATTTATGTATTTGTTTGTGTCACGTATAAATACTTACGAAATCTAACCAACCATTATTTTCATAAGAGTTATTTCAGAAAACTTTATCACTTGATTACACCGAATGATAATTGTGTGAATACTTCTATTGTATAAACAAATGAAAGAGATTTCAAGGTCTAAACTCTGTTTACGTTGCAAAGACTGATCCAAAATGAACGTACACTACTGTGCAAAATAAAGAAGCACCCAGTGTAATTATAAGATATAATGACAAACAATATCTTTATGTAGAAATTGTATTGTACAATGATTGATTTATTGTATGTAAAGTACACCGTAATAACACATAAACAGCTGAATCCTTTTTCAAAACCTACTGTGTTCTTAAATATGTTTCTTCTATCGATCGTATTTGCTGATGATAAATTTTTTAATGTTTTCGGCGCAACGGTTCGATCGTTTATTACGAATTCTTCAAAATTACTACATCATATTTAATTTACAGACTCGGGTCAAATAAATCTTGAGAAAGATCCAAACTGGGATCGAAACGTTGATTTTGTTTGACGATTAGCAAAGTTCCTTATAATTCGTAATAAACGATCGAACCGTTGCGCCGAAAACATTTAAAAATTTACTACTGTGTTCCTATTTGATTTCTTACGCTTTTCTATTAAATATGGCTGGGCGCTTCTCGCTTTAGCACAGTAGTGTATATACTTACACAATAAAACATTTCGTATCGTTTTCGAAATCTGCACATGTACCGAAACAGGACAGTCTAAACAGAATTTGTTCACCATAAAAACCCAAACTGAAAGTACCTACATAATATTCTAGGTTAGCGGGGGGATTGTTGTCTGGCAACTTTAATGGAATCTACATTTGTGTTTTTGCAACTCGAACAGTTATCTCACTGATCCTATTTCGCGATGAAGCGTTCACCAACAGTATCGTAGTATCACATTAACTATACACGTATAAGACAAGGAACAAAACTCATCGGTTCACACTCTTGTGCATACGTAATCTTTGTTGAAATGGACGGTTCAACCTCTGAGAACACATTCGACCACTGACACTGGAAAATCCTCCGGTTTTTCTCTGGCACGGGGCACGAGGCACGAGGCACGGTATGAAATCAAAGAAAAAGTTGAGCCACGTCGCGGCGCGGCACGGCACGGTGTGTGTTCGTAAGTACATAAGTAGGTATTCGAGATCACTTTGAACCCGTGAAATCGCGTCGATCGGGTTACTGTTACTGTTACCGGTCGGGGCTTTGCACTTTCCCTCAAGTTTTCCCGTACCTACATATAGTTGATAGAAGGGCACTAACAAAAGCGGGCCCGATGTTTCAGACGCGGTAGCATGAAACACGTGTGCTTTCCGTGCGACCGCCCCAACGTTACTGCCTGCTCACGGCTCACGGTACAACTACTTACAAACACGATCAATATGTTCTAGATACTCTAGATGATTCAGATGACCGACTATGATACGCAAGCCATTCAAAGCCGTTTCTACGCACACACGCGCACAAATGACGCGACCCACGGTCATGAGTTCGACCGAAATCGTGGCAAAAAGTAAAACATTTTTTCCGTAGTTTAAAAATGTCTGTATAATAGTACTTAATTTATTAAGTTCCAGAGCATGTTTTTTTGTTACAATCGATATTTTATATGTACGTACTTCTATCGAAGATACGCATGATTTAAAGTTGGTAGTTTCAAAAGATAGGTAATTTCAATTATGATTGAAGTTTCATTTACCTATGACCCACAGTGGGACCTTTCGTCCAAATCGGAGACAAAATCAAAGAACTTTCGATAGAAATGAGGTAGAGCGATGAAATTTTTTTTTAAATTAAAGCTTACCACTTTGCAGAATATGGGAAAATAGGGAGATTATGGTAAGAACGTTTTTCAACGTTGAGAAAATTCGTTAATCTTGCACAATTTCGCGAAAATTGTGGTTTTTCCAATACCACGCGCCGAAAAAATTTTTTTTCAATATGCTGTACTTCATTTCCCGTAGATTTTTTCACGCTGATTTCAAATCAGGTCTCAAAATTTTTCTACGGCCTCAGAATATTGCAAAATCGATTTCTTGAAATTCTACATGTTTAACGAATTTTCTCAAGATTAAAAAATGTTCCTACCATAATCTCCTTATTTTTCCCATATTCTGCAAAGTTTCAGCTTTAATTTAAAAAAATGTTCATCGCTCTACCTTATTTCTATCGAAAGTTCTTTGATTTTGTCTCCGATTTGGGCGAGAGGTCCCACTGTGCGACCTATTGCGACCTTATGAGTCATAGCCATTTCCATAGGCGACCGGTAACGTTCCGAAATGGCGAATTTGCCCGGAATCGTAGACGAAACTAATATTCGCTAATGGAAGGTACATTATTGTTGTACAGGGTGTCCCAAAATTCCTGCACCTCTCATTTCCGGGATGTGCAAGAATTTTGGGACACCCTGTATAATAGAACACCATACAATTATTACACGAATTGTAATAATATAATTTCTCTCTCTCAATGTGTGTGTGTGTCTTCTAATGTAATTGACTATAAACACGGATGTGGCCATGATCCTTTCCTGTGTATACATCTCGAAATACTTGATCGTACAAATGTCGTAGAATCTAATCGACTAGAGTCATTTCCGGAGATGCGGTTAGAGTCGATTGATTCAGCTTTTATGTTCGCCCTTAATGAACAGATTACATCCTGGATATCGGCACTCCCTGACAATTCCTTGAAATCGTGGTAGGTGTTCCATTAAAATGACTTCGGTTATATCATTCTCCAACACAATCTAAGCGCCTGAACAATCGGTAAAATAAGGCCAGGCCAACCAGGAACATAGTTCTGCGTCAAATGTTTAATAGATACCTAACTAGGTATCTAACTACGTAATACGTAATGTAACTACGCGTTCTAGAACCTGAATTTTATAACATCTATATCCAAATTGTGAAGGAATTCAAGAAACAAATATACATGGAGAGTCACGAAAGACATAACACCTGAATTTCTCTGTGGTTATGAAGAATAAACGAAGGGTTCGAAAGTGAAATGAAACCGTTCATTGATTAATGGTTCAGACGTTATGGTCGCTTAAAGTTGAGCAAATATGCAGTGTTTTTGACAGGTACGCGCGCCGCCATATTCGTTTGTAGTGACGATCGCGCGATTACTCTAGAAATTCAAACGTACCCATTTTTTGCTTTGTGCCGTGTGTTGAATGCCCGTTCACGTGCATTGTAAAGCTCGAATTTTTCTTTTCATACTGACGTTTCTCCTGCGTTGAAGACACTGCCTCTGCAAAAAATAAAATTCGGTTTATTGCGTTTCTTTGATGTTTTTCTTTTTACTATCTTACTATTATTTTCCTAATTAATTAATCAATAGCAAGCAGTTCTATCTCAATACAATAACCAACAATGAGATTTATATCAAAATAATATGATGCTTCTTCGTCTTCTTTCCTTTATACTTTATACCAGTGATGGGCATATCAGGGGCCCCTCAAACGCCTACTTTCCCCACCAACGTCGGCTTATAGCGAGCGTGATCTTGGATCGCGAGAGATACATAGTCGTTCCGAGCGCGATGATGAGCTAGAGAAAGACGCTATGATGCGTGAGCTAGCACTGTGACGATCGACAACGAAGAGAGAGAAGCGTAACGGTTCGCAGCCGCGAAGACCGCCGTCAATCAGGTGTGACGTCATAGTCGCCGAGACAGGTGGCTCTGATTAGTCACGTCACATTATTTCTGCCTGGTAGATGGCCCGAGTTGTATCTCCATGGCCGCCAGTCCCTGCCACAGTGTATCGAATGGCCATTCTAGGTGGAAAAAAATCCTACACATCAGATGCGGCTACTGATGTCAATTTATGTGGTGTCGTACTGATCGTGGCAAAGAGGAGATCTCAATCTTCACAAATTTATGGTAACTATAATCGCGACACAATAAATCTGTACTTTTTCGATTTTTTACAAGCAGAGCTTGCAACGGAAAAATCTGGAAATGATACCCAATATGTGGCTTAGTGTCCGAAATGTGTCAGATCTTTTTCAGAATTTTTTATTGTCAATAAATAGGGAAAATGGTCCAAGAACTGGTTTTTCGATTTTTCTCAATAACTACCCTTACAGATGAGATAGGTTGAAGCTCGATTAAAATCCCGCCGGGGGCACATTTCACCACCAAACCCGGGTATAGCCTTTTTGAAAAAATATTGCGACTACATGTAATGTTTTATGGATGAACTATCATCAGTTTAATACTCGATTGTTAATATAAAGGAATTTTTAAGAAAATTGACCTGCCGGGTGCTACCGTGGGGCCAAACGCCCAATCTAGGTGGACAAAAAAAATCATGAGTCATCCGGAATCCGCTCATAACGAATTCAAATGCTACTCCAGACCTTGGAATAAAGTTTTCGTAAAAAACGGAACCATTAAAATAAATAAAATAATTTTACAGTTGTATTATCATCGAGTTTTTAAAACTAAAAGAAAGTTTTAAATCTTATACGTTTACTCTGTCCGTGACCTTGAATGACCTCGAATAATTATAATCACTGAATTTGTAATGAAAAAGAAAACACCTTCATTATTGTAGGTGTTTTCACTTATTACGTATCGGAATGCAGAAAACAGTCCAGAGGTGGACGCGGTGTAACGAAACTTCTATTAAAAAAGGTAAAATAACGCGCGACCTTGAACGATGAAAACGAATGGCACTAATGCGCATAGGTATGTATGCATATACACATCTGTATACATATATAAACGAAGTTTACTTAAGAAACTAGGACGCGGTGCACCTTTCGCGTTTACGTCCATCTCAGCGTAAGAAGAAAGTGCATTGCGTCTCGCCAACGATTCAGAATGAACTGATGTCTTTTTCTGGTATCTATTAAACCGCGGGTTTTACTTTTTATGTGCTTGTTATCGAACGACGTCTAAATTAACAAAACAACTTGAACTGTGGTCGTGTAGTGTTGTATTAGGCCTCGTACAGGCTAGAACATTTCGAAAATTCTCGGGATTCCGTCCCGATCAACGGGAGACAGTGAAAAGGAAAGGCTACTGACAGGAAAGGTCGAGGATTCATCTGCTAGTGTATTTTCTCGTATGTATTTCGCCCGAAGCGGATGTCGCTGAAAGTGCGCGGGAACGAGGTGAAACACAAAACCAGTAAGCATTGACCTGGCCAGAAGGCTGCCTTATAGGTGCATAAGACCGGACTCCACGGAGCTTATTTTACAATATCGCTCGTGAGCCGATGCACGTGCCACATCCCCCACCCTCTATTGTTCATTCCTTATATTTATATGAACGTACTTGCCATGCTGCGATGCGAATATAACTGTTTACACGTAAAATAATATTCGGACTGATTGCTGTTGAATGGATTCGTCGCTCAATAGCTTTTTCATTTCGTTCCCAAAAGATACTCAATGTAAATATTAGAATGTCCCAAAAGTTGATTTTCGATTCATGCGCATGGTCATTTAGTCACAAACGTAAACAAAGATGAAACATATAAATTTACTGTGATTGCTTACGTGATATTCTCAGCTTTATTGTGTCACTGAGCGAATGTGAACGTAAACAAACTTCGCCGAAACGCTCAAGACTAAAGCAGGATAAGCATGGTGCAGCGGCTTCCACGACAATTTTTATTGGAATCTTGTGGTAAAAAATATTTTAGATCGAAAGATAGTCCTCCAAAATTTTCAGCCGCTGATCCCTCATTTAAGGATAATATACGGGTGAACACCTTCAACTCTATTATTTTCTTCTCGGTTGTTAATTAAGATATTAAGATGCAACAAAAAAAAAAACAAAGAAAATACTTGACCTTACCTTCTACCTTTCATATTAAAAAATTATGTATTTTCTTAGAGGTGGGGGTTGCAAGCAACCCTTTGAGTGATTTCATTAATAAAGCTGAGAATATCCCATTATGTAAGCATTCAGAGTGTGTTTCTATTTTTCATCCGTTTTTACGTTTATGACCTTAAATAATCTTGAATGATTATACGTTGAAATTGCCTCACGAAGGACTAAAAACGTAGAAGTTGAGAAATATGTGGCTTCATTGAAAAAGGAGATTGTTGATCTTCAAATCTCCGAAGCACCTCCACCTGACAAATTTATGTACACCACGTAATGGACCTCTCGAAACCAAACATCTTTTGCCTGAAATATTTCTTCCTATCTCAAAAAATGTAGATGTTCTTCAGGTGACTTGTCTCAGGTGAGTCACCCTGCATTACATTCCTCTATCTCAGGCCTGGCCAACACTTTTGTTTCTCGTTGTATGTATACAAAAGATATTAAATAAATGAAAATTTGCATGTGTCATTGTTATAATGCTCAAGTGCGACGTATAACAAGAAAGTTTTATTCATTTTGTATGTGTATTAGATTTTTTAAAAGCATGTTTACCTAAAGTGCGCTCCACTGTAACGTTACGTCATCAAAGTGGCCCGTGAAGCCATTTGGGTTGGCCAGGTCTGCTCTATCTCATGAACCTTACACACATATTACTTCCATTGTCGGCTACAAAAGACATTCAAGTTCTTTTCATGTGTTTGTCAGTCATTCAATATTTTATTCAGTGTATGTATACGTTTTATTATCTTTTAATGGTGTTGTTGCTTATTACAATCGCGTCATCGGAAGAACGAGCACAGCACACGAAGCTGATACTGACGTCAAAGCCTAGAATGCTTCTAGACCGTTAGCAGACCGTTTAGCATTCAGCGTGCATGAAAGGAAGCACGTGATTAGACGACAGTAACTAATCGCGCGAAGACGGCCTGGTGAATTTTATTCACAGTCATTTCTATGATCGGTAACACTATATGTATTATCAGCACGAAGTCCGAATACATTCTGTGCTGTTTTAACGGTTTTGGTATGTATGTGATGTACCGACTAGTAATAACAGCGTCCAAAAAAAAAACAATTGTAAAAATTACTTTCATCGCCGTCTTCAATTCAGTGAATTTTGCACTGTACTGGTTAGTACGGGATTGTGGGGAAATCGCGTACGTGCAATACGTTGTCCGTTATGCTTTCCTGTCAACCGTATCTTATTGCAACAAGCACTTGAAAAAGAAAAATCACGTAGGTATGTGCGTCGTATCTTTTTATGCAGATATCGATATCACGTTATCCTATTTCATATAATTATAAGAACCGGAACTCGAAAAATAATTTCACAATATGCAAGTGTAGTGCGCAGCATAGCGAACATCATAATGCATCTTTTGTTATAGTATTCGTACACTTGAAGCATTTCAAAATACGTTCTACTTCAATAAAAGAAAACACGAGACTATTCTTGAGTGATCGTTGTTTTATGAAAAAGTAATGATAACACGTTTTATCTTTTATCGTGTACTGATATCTTTCAACTGATACATTTTTAGTCGGATTTTATATTTCGAGTTTTTGGATGCAACGAAAGGATATTTTAGAATACGGACTAGGGCTGTTACTCTTTCCTTTGAATTTCGCAGTTTCGATTTTTGAAGCTTCGAATTTCGAACCTTCGTAGTAAATTATTAAAACATTAAAAGAAACACACACACACACACACGGAGTTTCGAAGCTTCGAACTTCGAAATCTCACTGCTGTTATATTTGATACAACTATGGTGAGTGTGAAAAGTGATTGAAAAATTAAAACTAGTTGGTCTAACATCTTTAAAAAATTCAAATCCTTTGGACCAATTTTAAAATATTGTCCCCGACTGTATCTCTCTTTGGATACGGTATGTCGCGCGAATCAACCGGATGGGAAATCAGGGAGTCGCTGGGATTAGTTGTCGTGGGAATGTTCAATTACTACATTAACTCTGCTGTCCTCCTCGGCTCCGAGATGAAGTTTACGTTAACATAAATACTACATATGCTTTCAAATATTACCTCATATTTAGTGTATTTAATTTTTTCGTTTACTTACTTAATATTGTATGTTTTGTAAGTTTAAAATATTTCGATTTAAAAACAAAAATTTGTTCGCGAGGCATTTCTTTTATTCTCTTTCGTAAATGTAGGAGTCGAAACGATTCCTACTGTGACCGTTGCGAAGACCGGCGACAACATTTTATATTTTCTTACTAATCACTTTCTACTAATCAACAAATTCATCTAACGTTTGTACCTGAAATATCTTTGTTCTTTTCAAAGATACATTGCATGTCTTGAGAACAAAATGGGACAAATTGAGGTAAAAAGGGGCCCAGGCTACACCAAACAAATTTTTGTTTTTATCTAATTTTGTTTAGTCATCTTCATTTTTTAATGAATCATTTTGTTTGTCATCTTTATTTTTTGTTTTAAGAGTTCAGTGACTATAATTATTCAAGGTCATTCAAGGTCACGGATAGAGAAAACGTATAAAATGTAAAATATGAAAGCAGAATTCTTCGCAGACTTCGAAAGTCATTTCGAAGATGTTTGAAAGGAAAGTCACACAAGCGGTAACAATCTGATTCGGATGACGACAATTTACATTATAATGGGGATCAGTCGAAAGACAAGTGTGAGAAAATTCGAACGTAGGAATGTCGAGAGTTGGCAGCGTGTCTCGACAGTGTGACACGTTCCCTTCCAAGGAAAAACCCTGGGGCACTTGAGGGTGCAATAAACCGAGGTAGCGAACACGCTATGGAGTTACAAAAAAAATCAGTCGAAAATTCATCTGATTGAGAGTACGTTTTTGTTAAGGGTGTTCTGGAGGTATATAAAAACGCAAGAAAATTTTCGAAAATTTGACGAGATTCTCACTAAATTAATGCAATTACCAAAGTTTGGGTTCGATCCACTGCACCGTTTAAGAATTATAGCAATTCATAAAATTCCACTTCAAACCCTATTTAAACCTTGAAAAACGGCAACTAGAAACTAGAAATTATGTTACAAATTTATTAGGATTCACTGAACAGTTACAGAGCAAAAAGATTATAAACTGTTACAAAACGTCAAATTTATCGTGTCGCGTGAAACGCGACAAGTGTAGACCACTGAATATAGCTACAGAGGGTACAGTATTCGCAAAAGTTTAATGCAAAATATACTCGTGAATGGCTTTCATTGTCATGTATTGATGGATTTCGAATTTCTTGTACTTTTGTCTCCCATTGTACCTCCAGAACAAGTATTGAAGAAATCGGTTTGTACGATAAATAGAAATGATGTTTGACAATACCTGTGTGCAAAATGATTATGCGGTATACGTGATCGCCTTGAGTGGACCTCTTGCACGGGAATGTTAGTCACTGGTGTAAATAACGACAGGGCAACCGATCGGAGGACGTTGGTGGGGTCGAGCAGAGGTAAATAGTAGACACAAGCTCGCGGATATTTCTTCTGCTGAAGTATTTGCATACAATTCTGCTGAACGTGGATCCACGATGTTCAGGAATCCGTGGAAAGTTTTCTGTCGATCTCCTCTTTCCTCCTTTTCACCTTTCTTCCTTTATTCCTGGCGGAGCGGCGAATTGAAGCTGTTTCCGTTTCGTGGGCGTCGTCAGTAAGCCCGTTCACACACGATTCGAAACGTCCTGATAGTGGTAGAACTGGACGCACAACCAAGTCAACTTTAATCTGTTCGAACAGGTTAATCCAGAGGTACACTTTGCCGAATGATCCCGAGATTCGGAGAAAACGGAAACACTGTAAACGAGAGAGTTCGCGAAGCAGCACCGAACGAAGCGTACCGTACGCTCAAGAACCTAGCCAAGCACTGGTACTGGTGAGGCCGCCGACAGGTGAGCCGTGCCAACAGTTTACGGCCAGTGACGTATCACCCGTGTGTTCTATTCAGGGCAACAGGTGTGAGCCGGCACAGTAGCGTAACGTGAAATGCCCGAAGTGTGGACAAGCCAAAAGTGATGACAATAATTATAAGAGATTAAATAATTATTTTATTATATATTCTGAGGCCTTAGCTACAAGTAGATGTGAATATTATTTGATTAAGATATTCATTGAAATTTAAAAAGAAATTCAAAGTTCATCTGAAATGCGAATCATTTGCATTTATAGTTTGAACTTTCACTAGAAAAAAGATATAATTTAAGCCCTTAGGCAGAAAGCAATTATCATACATAATAATATTGATATTTTAACCCTTAAATGCATTGTGTTGCCGTTTGGCAACATTACATTTTCTGGCTCTACATACATTCAGTGCAGGAATGTAACGATGCTTTTTACGCATTGTAGCCACAAGGCAACAAACCGCTCACATGTATTTGTATACGGTGCGCGCCATTCATGCGTCGTAGATTTTCTAACCTCAAATATGGCAACATATGATAATTTTGTAATAAAAAATATATATTTTCACAAAGACGTGATTTTTTCCCTTAATATACACTCTTTTTTTAGTAATGTTTGCTAAATAGAAACTGTAAACAAAATATCGTGCATTTATGAATCGAAAGGAAATATTTAGAGAAGAAAATAGTGAAAACAGCCTTATGATTTTATTTTGAGTATCTTTTGATATATAATGTTTGTTTTTGGAACTCTCTTATTAAGCCAAAGGTACTTGTGAATAAAATAATGCCACTATTTTCTGCAATCTAAACAAATTGCGTAGGATAAAAACTTTGCAAATAAATTTATAATTTTATATATTTATAATAAATATATTTTTGTTTATATTATTATATTTTGATACAAATTTTTTCTTGTAATTATAGCAAAATCTTGTACATATAAATTACAACTCCTCAAAAGTATTAAGAATTAAAAAAGAATTAAATTGCTCCCACTTTACGTGATCATAACTCCGTCAAAAATTGCCGTATCGATATCGTTAAACAATGGTTTGAAAGCCTGAAACCTCTAGTTCCAGATGCTCTGACTCAAATTGTTGTCATGTTGGTCTTTTACAAAGTTATAGCGAGATGAAGAGAACATTGACGGTTAACAAAAATTTGGTGCAACTTTGGAACATCACACGGGGAGCAACAAATTCTTTTGATAAATCGCGTTAATATCATTTGGAAGGGCTATCTTTCCTGTATAAATTATGTGGTTGTTGAATATTGTGCGATTTTTTTTATTCGAGTTATTCAACATTGAAGTAAATATGGGCTTTTTAACTTGAACTGGCTCCAGAAAGCGAAAAAATGATCGTAGAATCGTGTGCAAAAAAAACAATAGAAAGAGCGTTTCTTTCTCTTCAAGGCATTCCTTTTGTTTTTTCAATTTCATTAACATTTCGATATACCAGGTGTTTCTGAAAAAATGCTTAAAAAATGCACAATTTCCATTTTTCCTTTAACTCGCTATATCTCGGCGAGAAACGATCGCAATATCATGATCCTAACGTCAGATTGAAGCAGAGATTCTGCCGATTCGATTGAGTACCCCATGAACTCGCTGCGATAATTTTTTACCTATGGTAGCTGTGTTTGAAGTTAGTGCTTCGAAGAAATTAGCGCGCCATGTACAACGGCTGCCTGACATCTTTGAGGGGAGCACCAAATTCGATTAAAAATAAAAGAACTTTCAATAGAAATGAGGTAGAGCGATGAAATTTTTAAAAAATTAAAGCTGAAACTTTGCAGAATATGGGAAAAATAGGGAGATTATGGTACGAAGGTTTTATAACGTTGAGAAAATTCATTAAACATGTAGAATTTCAAGAAAATGTGGTTTCTCTAGTACCTCGCGCGGAAAAGATTTTTTTTTAAACATGCTATATATCATTTCCCGTAGATTTTTTCACGCTGATTTCAAATCTGGTTTCAAAATTTGTCTACGACCTCAGGATTTTGCAAATATAATAGAGGACGTCCCAAAGAAGACAATTGGATTTTGGGGATAATAGAGAAGGATGGAACTGGGTACAGACTCGAAATCTGTCCAGATAATAAACGAGATACAAACACTTTGAACAATTTAATTACCAAGCACGTGGCACCGGGTACCGAAATATGATCAGACTGCTGGAAAGCATATGATCAGCTTGAAAAAATACCCGGAATGAATTACATACACAAGACAGTCAACCACAGTCAAACACGGTTTACGTATTATGGAGGATGAAATACGACCAAAAATTCAACATCAATTAGCACAAGTATCTTTTGTTGCCCTTGATACAGATTGCTGGGCCTCGATATCTCAGGAAGGATATATAAACGTTAATGCCCACATTATAGATGATCAATGGAAACCGCATATTATGATTATTTGTATAGAAGAACTTGAAGAACGCCATACAGCAGAAAACTTGGCAGATTGCTAGCAAAATGTGGCTGCTCAATTTGGCATGCAAGCAAAAATTAGAGTCCAACTATAAGTGTCCATGCAACCAAACAATACTTCGTCGTTTACGTATTATGGAGCGGAAAATATTTTCCGCTGTAACACACGCCGCCCTACGGGGTGTCGTGGGGCAATAATGGACATCGGTGATGGGTGCATAACACAGTGGCCTACGATCCTCCACGATTTCGGCGCATCCGGTATAGTGCTGCCGCCACACCAACTTTTAGACTCGTGATTTGTTTTTGACCGCGCGATTTGAACCGCGCGGACCTTATTTACATTAGCGTTTATGGATTCGTTCACACGCATCCACGAGGTCGAACAATCAAAAGCAAAAATTGCGCGGTCGAAAACGCGCGGTTTCCGCCGTGTGAATCTGATCCTACACCATACACAAGGTATAGAAGTAGACCCGCCGCGGTCAGTGGTTTCGACAACGGACGATTCAGCTGACGTCAATTGTCGAATCTTCCTATTGGCGGAGAGCACAACTGTTCTTCATGCAAGTCACAGACGGTCTGTGACTGACCATAACCTGTATATATATGTATATATGTGTTACAATCTGTTACATTCATGGATATAAGTAAGTAGGAATATTGGTGGGATGGAGCATGTCGTTGAGGGGTTGAAAAATTTAGAGACGGAGATGAGGTATATAGATCTACGCCTAATTCTCATTGGCTGTGTCCGGCGCAAGCGCAGTACGTCATTATGTATGCAGCGCCACTCATTGGCACAGCGTCACATAACCTGTGAGCTTGTGAGCATCTTCAATCGTCACTAAACGTCACCAAGCATCTCATATCGTTTCATTTCAGTGTCATGTTTCAGTATTAGAAAAACTATTTTGTGTCAAATACTTCAACAGTGCTAAAAGAAGCTATTAAAATGAAGTGCTTTGTGCGCTCGTGTAAAAACCGATCTGATCATCGAAATTGGAAAACAAGGATTAATTATGTAAAAGTTTCATTTTTTCGGTATGAAGATTATTTTATTATATATAGTTAATATAATTATGATCTTGGAATATATTTTATTTTAATCTTTGATTTTGTTTGCAGTTTTCCAAGAGATCCTAATACTCGCAGTTTATGGTTAGATATTTTAGGCATCAGAGTATCGGAAATTCCAAAGACAGCTTGTGTTTGCTCAATGCACTTCGAAGAAACAAGTTTCTACACAAAAGGTTCACGTGTGCGATTGAAATACAATGCATTACCACGTGTATGTCTAATAACGACTATTTTTAATTTTTTTGAGTATATCAAACGTATTGCACAATAATGTTTTAATTCTACATATATGTGTTTGTTTTATTCCAGAAAACCCTTAATGAAGAAGGAACATCTCACAGTGATATGTGTGAAAATAATATGGACACAAGATTATCACCTAACACAAGTATGTATACGTTTATAAAAAGATTATTTTTGATAAATACATTCATTGTCATAATAAAAACAAATTTATATTACAGTTACTTCTAAACTAACATAATATTTGTTATTATTATAGCACAAGGTTTGATCCCTAAAACTGAAGAGGTTCAAAGTATAGCTGATACTGCAAAGTTGTTTGATGACTGTCCATTATTACCAGAACCGTCCACATCTAATAAAGAAGACAAGGGAACAATGATGTCGCCTAAATTCATATACAATTGTCCAGAGAGAGTGAGATTAAGAGAAAGACTAAAATATGTGCAAGCAGACTCACGGAAAAAACTGTACGCCCTGCGGCGAAAGTTAACAAGGAAAGAAAATCAAGTTATTCAACTGAAGAATATTATAGAGGACTTAAAAAGGCAGAGATGTTGAATATGCTTTGTGGAATAGATGGCGAAACTTTTAACTGCATATACAAGAAGGATACTGTATGCTTATCTAAGAGGAGAACCAGGCAAAAGTCTGGAAGCATTGAGATCCATCAGCGAATGTTCTTTAATTAAAGCTTGAGATAAGGTGCGTATAATTGCCACACGTTTACCATTAATCTCAACCCCACGTTTTTCAAATGAAGGTAAATAAAGTTCTTGTCTTACTGACTCAATGGATGTATTTGAAGAGTACAGGTAGCCCTTCGAGAACACTGTTTTACTCTAACACGAGCAGAAAATCGCGAAAACCTTTGTAGAACACTGTATTTCTACAGCACTGGATAACATTGTTTTTATTTAACATATTTAAAAACTAAATTACCTTAAAATAATGATGGTAAGGATTATTGAACTATAGTGCCTTTACATGAAAATATATAAATAAATTATAATTTATTCGTTTATAACTCTATTCCGATATTATAGCGGTTATTATGAAAGGTTAGGATGAAATAATTACAGGTTAATAAAGGTTACATTAGAAGGAAATAATATTTTTTGTTTTGTGTTATACATACATTTATATTTTATTAAAAATTAAGTTGCTTACATGGAAGTAAAAAAAATTTGTTTTTAATAGGTTTTCGGAATGTAACCTACCTTTTTGTACTGTATCTGGGTTTCATACAACACGATATTTTCTACAAACCTATCTACCGTGTTATATTTAGAAGGGTTACCTGTTACGAGATATAAATTCTGACAAACGCTTGTTGCTTTTTGTTAGAACAGGGGTCGGCAAACTACGGCCCGCCTAAACCCATATACTTTTCTTCATTGCTTAAAGTTTTATCATCTCGTCCATTCTTACTTCGGTTAGTGATACCCTTCCGGGTTTTTCTCTTAATTTTAGAATCACTTTGTTGTAAACTATCTATGTTTTGTTCTCGATCCGTTCTACCGGATGAGTTACTAGGTTTAAGATCTGCATTGTTGTTTTGCTTCCTTTTCTTTCACTAACATTCTGTTCATCTAAGAAAGTAGAAGGAGCTTTCCTAACTTTTTTATATAATATACCATGTATCTTATTCGATGGGCTATCCTTGATGAGACTGTTTAAATTATTTGTCTTGTTCCCTGCCTTATCAAAACAGAGATCATGCAATCTTTGAAACTGTGGAACTTACAGGGATCTGAAATACCACATCGCTAAAAGTTCTACCATCGGCGAGATACTCGTCAAGTAGAAGAAGAATGATATAGTATAGAATGCTCACATTACCCATTCTGTAATTGCCTTATAATACTATCACCGACGACATATTATCTCGTCTCTTTACCTAAATAGAATCAGACGATGTATGACATTTGTATGACGTCTGAAGTAAGGTGAAATTGCAATATGTTATGGAAGACAATAGGTATAGGAATAGAATTTATTGAAAAATCAACATATTTATTAAATGTGCAGCTATTAGCTCGGTATTATCCTTTATTCATAAGACACTAGAAGTTCTTACAAATAGAGGATAATACCGATTGCCCAGGTCTCACCACGAGGAGGTTGCTGCACAAGAGACCCGAAAGGAAGTCGGAACGAATGCAATATTCCTTCTGGCTCCCTTTCTTACAATGACGGACTTATACTAAATTACGCAGATATGTCGAGTAATTATCGCGGAGCAAAAGGTGTGAATCGGAGAAGAAGTCTCCGATCCACGGGGGACCAAAGGCGAATCAGGCAGAAGGCTCTGATTCTTTCAAAGAGACAAACTAAAGCGAACCAGGGCAGAAGACTCTGGTTCGAAGGTGACGCGGCGCGTACAATGCTTGCAGCCCAACTCCGGCCAGAGCCGATACCCGACGTGTCCTCACCAAGAGAGAAGAACACGAGAAGTGTTCAAACGGGGTACCATTTCTCTGCCAACTACCACCTGACCCCCCAGGGAACGCAGTGCGTTGAGGTGACTCGGGTAGAATGACGAACAGAGAATTTCTCTGCCAACTACCTGCCACCAGGCAACGCAAAGCGCTGTGGTGAATCGGGTAGAATTACGAACAGAGAGAATGGCAATACGAGTGAACACGTCTCAATGAACCACCCGTCTCAATGTATCGACGCCGAGTACCGGCCCCAACCGGTCTGGTACATACAAGCAAGGTCCGACACAGCAGAAGGCTGTGAAGGAGTCAAAAATACGAGTCGAGCAAAGTGACGTTACGGCAATAATTACTCGACATATTTACAACGAAGATATATAATCTTACTAGCTAACGCACGCAAGCCGAGCAATTATTGTGGACCAAAAAACTAAGTCGCACAACAGGGAAGAATCATAGCAGAAGGCTTTGATTCGCAAAAAAGAAACATGAGCCTGAGCAGAAGGCTCAGGTTCGGGGGTGACGCTAAGACAATAATTGCTCGGCAAATAAAACTAACTTAATAATATGATGCAGTCTTCTCGATGTATCCTCTTCTTGGTGTGACCTCTTCTTGGTGTATTCTAACTAAAACAGACTAATAATGATTAGACATACATGTCAATACAATAGCCCGCACACGAGAGCAAACCTAAGACCAGCTCACGAGAGCCAAGCTAACCCCGCACACGAGTGCGGCCTATAGGCGATTCGGGTGCCCCGGGGACGCGACACCCCGTACTCACTCACGGCCCCATCCGTGAGTGAGACCCTGGGGGATCTCCGATCGGAGGAATAGCAATTTCAAACAAGATGTGATAATTCAGCAATTGAAAATTCAGAATTAACACGAGTGTGAATAGAGCAAATCCTAACCATGCACATGAGTGCGGATACAACAAATTCACAAGAACAATTGTAATCCTGCACATGAGTGCGAATACAATCAGAGGACCAGCTCATGAGAGCAATTACAACCCCGCACAGAAGTGCGAATACAACCAGCGAAACAGCTCGTGGGAATAACTATAATCCCGCACACGAGTGCGAAAACAACCAACGAAGCAGCTCACAAGAGCAATTATAATACTGCATACGAGTGCGGCGCTCAAAATGTAATTTTTATAAAGAATAAAATTGACAAATTTGAAAAATATTAGTAATCAAAGTTACCGTTGTTCCTTGAATGAAGAGTTGAAGGTTGGCCAGAGTAACTGTAGATGACCCCTTGTCCACCTCTGGTCCTCCTTGGTCCCTCCGGTCCTTCTGGCGCTCCTGGTCCCGCAGCACGTCCGCTCACGCCGCTCCCCCCGGCCCGACTGACTGACTGACTGAGAGCTCTCGCCGAGCCGCCGAGCTCGAGCGGCGCCCCCCACTCCGCCGAATATCGATCGATGTCGATCGCCGTGACAATTACTGAAAAATTTATTATTTCCAGCTGGTTAATGTTTATAACAATTCCATTTTACAGCGATGTTCACAAGCAATCCCTTGGCTATCTGACCACCTAATTTTTTAGTCAAAGTGGCCAATAGTATTCGTGATACGGAATAACTTTTAAACCATGAACATTCACACGCATTAATTTATTCAATACAATTCACAGATAAATTTATTATTTCTGGCTGTTTAATATTTATAACAATTCCTTTTGCTAATGATGTTATCGAGCACTCCCTTGACCACCTTGCCATCTAACTTTTTACAGTAAAGTCTTTTCAACATATTCTGTTCTCACAGATCGATTCTTGGAACATTTATATATAACAAAGCGGAAGGTAATAATTCTCGTTTACGAAATATTTTGGAATTACAAATTGAGGTGTCTCATAGAAAATTTAAAATAGGAATGGTTGATTTTCCTAAAATTAGGCTTGAATAATATGTTTCTAGGAATTTTTTGTCCATGAGTTTTGCTTTTAATATTGAAACCAGTGTTGGGCAAGTGTTTCGGAAGTGCACCCGAATTTTGTATTGTGTATAATTTCATTCCAACTATGATTTTTCGTATATGGATACCCGAGTACCCCGGTTGTACGACAAGCGTATACACAACTTTGAAGCTTAATTACTCAGAATATTTTACACAAATTTTTTTTTCACGAAACGTTAATCGACATTAAATTGTACAAAGAATTTTGCAATATTTTGCACAGGAACATTACAAATTACTTGATGAAAATATGGAAAATGGTACCCGTTTGACTACACAAGGGTTAACGAAACTTGTCAATTTCCGCCTGGAGCCAACAAATACTCGACGCTAGAATAGCGTCGATAAATCTCTGAAAGAGAATACTTCGAAGTCGAAAATACAGTAATTTGGTGGTTGTAACCGCTTGTGAACTCGAAAAGTCATTGAAAATGAAGGGGAATTACGATGTAATCTATCTGCAATGTCGAAAATACCAGCGGACGTTGGCGTTGTATGCACGATTCGTTGGTAGCTACGGTCGTGTGCAGAGTCCAAATGGTAGACGTTCAGCTATATTTTATCCTTTCTTCTTGCTTCTTCAACTCGTCTACCATTTCCCGCTGGGCTCTCTCTATAACATTTCATTATTACGAGTCAGCCACGCCATCCATGATTTATCTGCAGCCGAGCGTTTTCTCTACGAAAGAAGGATCACGTAGCGGTAGAGATGTCTTGGTGACTCTGACTCCGTCACGAAACAACGCAGTCAAGGTGGAAAATGTAAGCGAACACGGAGGAAACGAACAAACCATGGGTCGTCGCGTCGCGGCGCAAGAACCGCGCTCGTGCATGGAGTACGTAATTAAGAAAATGAAATCACTATGAGATTCACGTTTACGGCAACGACTTCGAGAATACGTTTGTTTTTTGTCATCCGTTGCGCTCCGTTGTTCCCCTGTGTTCCTTCTAATTAACGATATCTTTATATCGTTGTTGCATATGAAGTGAGCCGTTTATTTTCAAAGTGGCCCAAGTTCATCTAACTTTAAATGAGTCTGCGTTTCAACGAAATTAAGAGTACATACGTACAGGATACCAATGTATCACACTCCGTAAGTGTATCTAAGAGAGTTCAATTTTTACAATTCCTATTAAAACAATAGCGATTATTAAGTGAATAATACGTGTCTTCTTATCAAGAATGCCACTTTCAAAATTAACAACTAGATTTGTCATAAAATTTGACACAGCCCGAATCCATTCGATGTAATTTAAAATGCTTCGAACGATGTTTCGAGCATTTAATTAATTATTGTAATTATAAACTTTCATTTACCACTGCTACACTTTTATTTGTAACAGTTTTCAGTTTCATTCAAGCCCTGCTCGAAACAATGAGACGGTTCAACCGTAGCTATAGAAACTGTTCGCAAGTTTGACGGATCCGTAAAAAGAAAGTGCACGTATCGTAATGAACTTTAAATTAACACGTTGAACGAAAGTAGTTCTCCAGAAAAAGGAAAAGTAAAGAGTGTCGTAAGGTGACAGTATAAAAGTGAAATACAGTAAACATCCGTGAGTATACTCTGCGACACAGAACTGGATAGAAAATGAACGATGGCGGAAGAGAAGAAAGTCAATCGATAAGTGGCACAGCTTTCGAAAGCGAAAGTCCTTGCTGTTCGTACGCGTACATACATATATACAACGTGTCCGAAAACATCTTACTCGAGCTGCGACCACCGCGTTTATTCTTCGTTTTGCAGCGACAATATTTCGAAACAATCCATACATCAGTAGAAATAATATCTTTTGTGCGCAATAATTTTGCAAACATTGGTCCGCATCTGCTTGCAATCTTGTCGAAATGAACAAATACAGAAATTGGTCACCCTGTATTTTTCATTTACCTCATTCATGACTGTGACGTAATACGAAAAGAATTCAACTTACGCGCGCGACCTAGAATAATTCCATTCTATTGGGTTGGCAAGAAAGTAGTCTCGGTATTTTTTAAGGTGAATTAGAGAGAGAGAGAGCCGAATTTTTTTATTCAAGCAATTGACTTCAATGAATAAGATATTTTCTCTTTTGTTCGATGATCTTTTGCCAAAACGATTAAATAAGAAAATATTTGATTGATTACAAACTTTGGTGGATCAACCATCGCGCAAAAATTATAAATTGTAAGTACAGTGACTCCCGAAAATATTCGGACACTTAAAAAGGCGCTAACTATTTTAATATTGTACTATACGATTTGAACTTTTTTTTGGGAAGCTAGAGCAATTAGTTTACTAAAGGATGCGAAAAGAAATTTTTAAAAAAATTGCAATAGATCGGAATTGTAGAAAAAATACTGAAAGTTGCATTTTTCAAAAAAATTTCTTTTCACATCCTGTAGCAAACTAATTGTTCTAGCTTCACAAAATAGTTCAAATCGTATAGTCCAATTTTAAAAAAGTTATCGGCTTTTTGAAGAGTGTCCGAATATTTGTGGGAGTCACAGTGTATAACATATTTCTGGTTGCAGCAACATTTATAACGTCTGTTAAACGATACATTTAAATGTTGGCAGATCGTCGTTGGGCTAATTGTATTTAGTATTATCGAAATCGAAATGCTTTTTGCCCAGCACCGCCCGAGGCAAGGTGAAGAAGACGCGCGCAAAGCTCGATGCAAACAATATGCCAGATTGAAATGGAAAGTTGCGCGAGATTTCTGCCGTTACAATTGAAAGTGGCCACTTACTGGTTACGGGGCGACTGTCAATGTAATCTTGTTCGCGCAGCAGAAGACACGTTTGTAATTCGCGAAAGTCAAGCGACGTTTATGTCGACGACAGGAAAGCTAGCCGTGATTACTTGATTGCGGCATGAAATGAATCGTCGTTGCCAGCCAATGTTCCACTAAAACTAGAAAACATGGCGGGCTGAGGACGAAGAAGGTGTTCCACGCAAATTTTTTATTCACCAGGTCAGGTAATGTCAACAAGAATTACGTTTATTCGGAGTAATGCTTTGACTGGCAAAACAGCAGCCGAGAAAATTCCATAAAATCAAAGTAATTTATTTAATGAATGTTATAATTAGACTGCGAAAATACATAGGAGCTAAATACAAATATCTTTCTTCTTTTAATCGTCTTGTTTAAGCTGAAATTAATACACAGATGTCCTTAAATCTTCTTGATTCGTTCACTGCTTTAAATTGTACGTGCCCATTTTTGTTATAAATGCATCAAATCCGCAGTCTAGTTATAATTAATTAATTTTATTCTTGCATTTTGAAAGTATAAATGAATTGGAAACCGTCATTACAACTGAATGGGAAAATTTAGTTCAAGCGAAAATTTAATCACGAGTGTTCCAAAAGTAGCAGTTCATGTCATGAACATGCCTACTCATGCCATCACTGGTCTCGGGTAACACAGTTAACGTTTTATCTACCGATAGCCTATTAAAAGGCTTTTCAATAATTGTGCTGCACCAAATGGAAGCTTAAAAATCTTCTTTTACACAATCCCGTAGGAAATTATTTGATTTTGTTATCGAGGCTGAGTTGTTGCTTTATGATTAAAATTGCTGTTGAGGGATTCTTTGAAAAAAATCATCAGCCACGAAGAAATTGTAGAATCTGAAAGAAAAACAAGAGCCATGTTCAATGACTCATACACCACGTGGCCGTCGCGTCGTGTCGCACGGATTTCAAGAGATTGCCCTGACTTAACAGTCAGTCAATTGTATCACACTTAAATCGTTATTTAACTGTTTAATACCGCACATTACTGTTGGACTTTATCCATTATGAACTCGTATAACTTGAAAATGAAACGTAAGTCACTGTGTTAACTGCAGGACGACACACTTGATCGTCATATTTCTAGTCCAATTATATTATCATCGGCATCAAATACACTTTTCATTTACATATATGCATCTTGTGATCTGGACTGTTCGATGCGTGTCAATACTGTTAATACAAAGTGACTTGTGGATTAAGTTTGATTGGCTTTCATTGCGGAAGCGATACAGGCCACGTAACAATGATAACGGTATTGAAAATCTTATACATATGTATGTAATAATTAGACTGCAGATTTTTCCTGCAAAATGAAAATTTTCCAAGTCTACAAAATCTTTTGCTGCAAAGAACAATTCAATATCTTTTATAATAACATATTTGTTTAAAGTTGAAAAATATGTTTTTCTTTCAAAGTCATGTTCCTCAAGAACTGTGCGTATAGGAAAAAAAATTGAAAACAGAATCGGAATCAGCGCAGAAAACTCTATAAGAAGGGCCCAACAGTAATTAGGGAACATAACAAAAGGTTGAAATTTGTTGGACAGTGTTATTTGCATAACTAATTGTTAGACACTCTGTATGTATGTGTACGAGGAGCGAAGCTTTTCCACGAGAATTCGAACCGCGTCTAGAAATGATGCAACGAATAACAGAACTTCGGCTTATCGCGGGAAAACAACCAAATGTGTGTGGAAAAGTGAGTATATCAGCGATTAGATGATCACGAGTTGTTTTGATGGTGACTAGACAGGATACAAAGTGATAGAAAAACAAGTAGCACATATATGTAGTTGAAAACACCTTATCGGTAGTAGAATCTCGAATTTTAATCGAGGTTTTTATTAGTAGCTACACTTCATCTAGCTGGTACTCACCATTCAAGAATTCCTTTGAGAATTGCAGAAGATATTTAACTCTTAAATGAATAAAATTAGAATAAAAATTAGTTTGGGACGCATACATAAATATCGCTCATACATAAGAAAAATGTGACAAATATAAAAACACTTACAAGAGAGCACTTCAAAGTCCTTTGACATAGTTTAACGAGCCGTGACTGCAATTAACAGAAAAATAAAACCTGCAGTGGCGCACCCGAAGAAAAACGGAAATAGAACACTGGAAAATTGGTAGCTTCCAAAATTAAGATCGTGGAACAGCCCTGGGTACCATTGGCAGATATTTTGGCTAAAAAAAGAAGGTCATTCAGTGTGTTTCATTTTATTATCATACAAAGAGAGAAAATATTAACAGGAATATGTGTGTGTGTGTGTTTAGAAACATTATTTGAATGTATGCACATTGATAGGATCAGGATCAGTTAAGATAAAAAGTACATCAATGGAAAACGAAAGGAATAGATTAACATATTCATCGGAATGTTGTCTTCTCTTATGGTAACATTTAACTGTTGCGCTTGTGCGATCTCTGTCCACCTCTTACCTGAACTTTCACTTGTTTTCCATTGCTATGCATCTGCTAAATGTACTCTAAAATGAAGGATGAACAGCTTAATATTGATTTACATGTGTGATCAAATTTCAATTACAATTCTAAATTACAAATCATAAAAGCTTGAATAACGAGTTATACAGTCATACTACCACATTATCATAGTTAGGCTACAGTCATCTACTGGTATTGGAAAACTTCCTAACAGAAATCCTTAGCAGTGAATCGTACATTTTTAAAAGGCATTGAATAATCATCACAACAATGTAAGAAACTTGCCCGTGACAAAAGATCTTTCTTTTTAATTTCTGATATTTGCAACACCTAACCCACATCATAGTTTTGATTTCACTTCTTCGGAATCTAATGAAGATTACAATTAATTATTGAATTAATTCAGCTAGTATTACTGGAAGATTTTATGAATAATAATTATAATTTAATTGGTATACAGTTTTTGTATCTTCCATTTATTTCAGTACTTTGTTGACAATATATTACTAAAGATGGTGAGTGAAGTATGGAGAATTTGTGTTTTTATTCTTCATGAATCTAAACTTGAGAGTATAGCAACGAGTGCAGCGAATCGTGTTTCGTTTTATCTCTATAAAAAGATACAGGATGTCGAATAGGAAGTCGGATAGCAACTACATCCATGGTGTAATTCAGTCATATCATTAGACTGCGAATGTTAATGAACTTAAAATGTGCGAAACTGTACAAATGAAATATGTAAAACGGAAAGTGATCGTATATAAACGAGTGTAGGAAGAATATAACAACCTATAAATATCCTATAATAATAACACTTTAATTACACATTTGTTTTGATTAAAATTTCGAATGCAATATACTATAACTGTAAGCATGTATTTTATATTGGCAGTAATGGAAATTGACCGCGTTCATCCATTAAAAGCAATTTGTAAGCGGAAACTAATGGAAGTTGATACTATCCCGTATACGCTCTAACTTACTTCAGTTTTAATTCGTATTGAATTTCCAATAACTTCACCTTCAATATCTCAGGTATGATACGCAGGCTTTGCACACCAAGTTCACCCTTTTGCAAGTTAATTGCACTATTTTGCAAGTCAATTTCAACCTTTTACAAATAAAGTATTTTTAAGTAAGTTTTTGATTCGAGGCAATCAAGCAAACCACCAAGGCAATCAAGGTGCAGTGCGCTCTTCTCATGATTTTAACGAGATTATGTTTATATCTAATAATACGAGTGTCCAAAGTAGGGAAAAAATCGAGAAAAAATCCCGCAGATTTCAATGTATTTTTCTGTCTCTAAAAGCATTTTTTGACTGATGGGATGACCAGAGCACCATGCGGTGAACCTTCCTCTTTCGAATGAGCCCTCACCCAGCCCAAAATTTGCTCGTATAAAGACAATCCATGTTTCGACCCAAAATCTAGTTAGATTCTAGTCCCTTTCTAGTTACAATCCAAAGGTATACCATGTTCGCCCGACCAGTTTTCGTTCAATTTTTCTTTATTATTTTTTGATACACAGTAATTGATGTTGAATATTATCTGTATTATTAATTATTCTCTCTGCCCCATAATAATAGTAGCAAGTGGAACTTGTGAACGATACTAAGTAAGCATACGGCACATGGCACTCGACTCTCCCTGAACTGTAGATCCATATCGGATCCGCCTTGTCCTGTGTACGCGACCGCGATACAGCAACAGCACACGACTCTTCCAAGATCCTTTTATTGCTGCTTTTAAACCTCCGTAACGGCGAACGGTTCTGTCCGTCACAACGCTGCGGCTGCCACAACATCAAATCAGTCGTAAAAAAGCCCCCCACGTGTCAGACTGGCTGGAACTGCAATTTTTAAACCAACAGGCCGCGCCGCGCAGGCAGCTGCAGTTCCGCGCTTCAACCTTTGACGGTCTAAGTTCACTGTTGGTTATTAAATCGCCGGTTTATAGCACGGCTCCCACCCTAACAAAAGGGGCACAAGTGTTCCCTGAAACAAACGAAGATGTTTGAAAATGTAAATTTAAAAATCCGTTCTTACAGCCGTCGCTTTTTTTCGTAGAAGCCGAGAGGGGTCCCCGACTGAAAGGTTCCTGGTACAGAGAGTTTTTAACTTCGAAATTTTAGGATCCGAAAGACGATGAAAACTTACTGTTATTTTTAGTCTTTCACCGCTTAGCTTGCCATCCTCACTACCGCTCAATACTATCTTATTAGGTTGTTGCGTATGAAACGTCTGATTTTAGAATGCAAAAGTTACAATGCGTTTTGATCGAGAAATACTGTTACAGTTGACAGGTTCATTGTACCTCATTTTGAGGTAGGGAACTTACGATCCTATCTTTAATTTTAATTTACACGATTGAGCCGTTTATTTTGAAAGTGGCCTAAGCCCATTTTCGAGGAAAATCAAGCTAGCAATTTTAATATTTACATTTCTACGTTATCTTTTTATTCTGAAGCAAATCGTAACTAATATATTTAAAATCACAAAGATTTTGTAGAAAGGAAATTAGCTGGTTAATAGAATGATACAAATTTTTATTTCGAAAGTGACCTTAGTCCATTTGTCAGTTGTTGTTTCCAACCCGACTACACTTTTCAATGTTAGTGTACATAAATATAAAAATGTAAAAATGTAAAAATGTCCCAGAATCTGAAGAAGTGATAAGTTTCATGGTCAACTCGTTCCAGAGGAACCTTTCATTAATGAAGCGATTTGCGTAAAGTGAATCAACTGTATGAAACGATGCACTGATAAAGAACGATCGTTCATTCAATACTGCATCCACCGATAGCAAGTCCTATACTGTGAGATAGTGTATAGCTTCGCAGTATAAAAAGAAGAAGAATCTAGAGATAACAATTAAATCGAAGTAAATAAACTGGGTTTGAGAATTTTATAGGAAGCATAATAAATCGATAATAATTGTGTTAGCCTCCTAACTGTCCCGGTTGCAAAAATTTGCATTCGTAGAATTTTCTGAGAAACATGATTAATAACATGGAAAACGTATGTTCACCAGATTCTGCTGCAGAACTTTAAGCAGGTGTAAAATGTGCTGTCATTTTGTCCTGGAGTCCAGGAAGAATTTCCCTTTTCTTTTGGTAACACTGAGAAAAAAATCCTGTCGAAACAAAAAAAATATATGTTGATTCGATAAGATGTACTATTGAATAGTGCCAATATCATATGAACTTATTTGAATATTGAATACTATTGAATTTCAATAGCAAAACTCACTTCCACCAATCATAGAAGTCAATAGCTTGACCATCAATGTTTTCAAAAAAATAAGATATGGCCTCAAACCAATTCCATTATAAATCAATACATTTCTCAAATTTTTTTAACAACATATCTGATTGAAGGAAAAAAAGAAATATTACGAATAATGATATACGGTATTGAATCAAATACTATTTTCAATCATTTCATGATAATGATAGACAATTCAAATACATCACGATTTGCTTCTAAATTTCATACTATTGATAAGAATACATTGATATTCATCCAAGTAAAAAATTACAATAACACGCGTGATATTGAAGTAACAATTTTTTTTTCTCAGTGTATACTTTAAAATTTGTTTTCAGAACTGTTCATCAGTATGGAAATGATTGTAGGTCACAGGTCGAAAATGCAAATTTCCTGGCGAAAGTTTGGATTTCCATATAGAGGCACCATTAAGGTATTTATTTATTGTAAATTCTCGGTTTCAGATGTGCTGTCGGCCTTTATTTTCTCGTATTTTATCGGAATTAATGGTTACACCGGTGCACACCTACACTCGAGCGGTTCAATTAATTCCCTCACCTGCGCCACGAACGATACATATAAAAGCCAAAAAATATATTGAATTTGTCGCAGGTGTGGACGGCTGTTATTTGGGAGATTATCGGCGATTGTGGACATTACGAAACACAGCTATTATTATATCGCGCACACACACACACACACACACAAAAATGTCTCCTAGATATCAAAAGATTGTAACGTATTATTAGTGATAATAGTGATTATTTATTAGACAGCGGATTTTATGCATTTATGACATAAATCAGGTGCCATTTAAAACAACGAAAACATTAGAAGAATTTAGAAAAAAAAAAGAAAAACAATTCGTTCATATTATGATAGAAACAACCAATTCACGGACTTACTCCACTCCACCTTATAAATCTAATAGTTAACGAGGTATTATCGAAATAATTTTCCACATTTACTTATTCAAGTTGAGGGATATTAGTTCAAGCACCTACTTGCTTCCAGATGATAGTTATTATTCATATGGGAAATTATGTCGATAATATCTCGTTTATTATTAGATTTATTAGGTTTATGATATATGAAGGTAAATATTTTTTTACGCAGAATTTTGCGCGTCATTCGAGTTCGATCAAAAATATTGGGCATTTCATTTAAGAGACTGTAGGTGATCTTCATATCTTGATAAAAAGTCGAAGTAACAAAAATCAGATTGGAGTATTGTATATGTCCTCCTAGGAACATTTTCTACAACAAAAAAGTTACGAGTTATTTGAGAACGTCACGTTACGAGACTCACTCTGTAGAATAAAAGGATCGTTCGATAAGATATCTTTAAATCGGCTTTGTCGTGTATGTAAGAGCGACGACAGGAATGGTTTCCTTCTGAAAGACTGAAAGAAGAATGTCGGCGCGCCGTTGCGTTGAAGAGAATCTCGCGAAGTAGCGAGACCTCTCTTTGTGCCTCGTTTCATATTCTCAGTTCTTGCTCGTTAATTTCCATACAATAAAAGTAAAGTATAGTACGAGTCCTTGGCAGGTCAATGAAAGCCGTGGCCACGAAGGGGCGTTGTATTTTGAGCGCGATGCCGTTTCTGATTCAACTGTGTTTTCCGCTAACACATCGGGCCTGACTTAATTCTATAATTGCCCGGTTGATTTATTTCATGACTCCATGTCGTAGTGTGCACCGCGTTGGTCCAACATTACGATGTCTTGTACCTATCTACACTATCGATGACACCAAACCGAATTATGATATCGAATTCAACTGCTGCGCATATTTTTGTAATTGAACTGTGGTTGGTTTCAGTATTGGGTAAAAACGTAATACGATTATTGATTGAAAATCACGATTAATATAAAATCCAATTATTAATCCTGGCTACTGATTAGTAAATAATCAGTAATCATTTATTAATGAATAGACTGCGGATCTTTATGAAAAATAAAAGTGTTTTGCATTGATTGTGTAAATTTATTATGGAATTTAAAATTGAGAGGAAATTTTAAACTGAAATATAAATTAGTAAATTCATTATAAAATTTAACGGTAGGCTATTAAATTAAAATATAAATCAGTAAATTCATTGTAAAATTTAAAATTGAGGGAAATTTTTAATTAAAATATAAATTAGTAGAATTATAAAATTGAAGGGTAGGGTTTCAAATTAAAATATAAATTAGTACATTTCTTATAGAATTGAAAGGGAAGTTTTAAATTAAAATGTGAATTAGTGAATTTATTTAAAATTTATTATAAAATTTAAAATTGAGAGTAAATTTTAAACTGAAATATAGATTAGTAAATTCATTATAAAATTTAAGGGTAGGATTTTACATTAAAATATAAATCAGTAAATTCATTGTAAAATTTAAAATTGAGGAGAAATGATAAATTAGTAAATTCATTATAGTAATGATACGAAAATCAGGAAATATTAAAACGCGTAAATACGCCAATGTGTCGATGAGCAATGGCGCCAGTCACAGGAAAGGAACTTGATTGCGGCTCAAATCAATCTATCAAGGTCTTCGTTCTGCTTAAGTTGCACATATATTGTATACACACGAACATGCGAATCTGTTCGTGTAAACGTGAACGCGAATAAACGAGGTTTCGCATGTGTAACACAAGTAAACTGTACGCGGAGCTCTGACACAGAGCGTCCTTGTCGCATTTCGCACGTTTTTACATTACACCTTCCTAAACACAAGGTCGACGTATGGCACCATTGACACCATCAAACTAAAGGTCAGACAACAGATTTCGTTGTTCGCGAGCAATGTTGCTAAGTTCGAAATGAAACGAAGGTCTCCTCGCGATCGAACCGATTAATATTAATGCCGCATTTACACACAGTATGTAGCCTACTCTCTTTGTGTTACCGGTTTATTGTTGACCATACTGATCTATGCATAATACTTTTCTACGAGATAACAACCGGATTTTTTCAAATGACGAATCACTCGTTGTTGTTGGTAAGGTGATGCGAATGATCGTCGCGTGTCTCTTACTCCCTTCTGTCCCAAAATAATAGTGGCAAGCGAATATTTATATTTTCATTATTATTACATAAAAATTATTAATTTTATTATATTTATATTTTTTAGTGAGTTACGTTTTAACGCAAAAATGCGAAGCCGTCAACCAAAATCAATGTTTCATTACATCTGTCATTTGTTTTGACACATCTTTCAATTAATTATTACGAATTATAACTATTTTTTAAAGTGGTGAGAGAAAAGAGAGTGAGAGAAGAGAGTAGGACCGAATGTGTGAATAAGATAGACCAGTAAAGTTAGGATACTGTAAACCAAGTCACTTTTTATATATATGTATATAATAAATAATAATAATATACATATTGTTCAATTTCGTATTGTTATTATCGAAAAGTTTCTGTTTAGTAGCCAACTTTTCGGGCTTTAATTTTTAAATTGAAATGTTAATTTTGGGTTGACAAGTATAATGGACAGCTGCGTTTTCTAATATAGAGGGAGAAAAAGAGAGAGAGAGAGAGAGATATCCTGTTATCAGTACTCTTATCATCTGTCTTATCGTGTATTGTTTAATACGTTAAGCCTCATTATCTCGTTATTATGTCGGCAAGAGAACGAGAGCGTATGAAGTTGACACGACTCGCTTTTTATTTTCGTACTTCTTCTTCTTCTGCCATCGTTAGTTCGTTATATGCTGTCGTTGTAATTTGAGGGAGCACCGAGCTAGATACAAACGATAAGATGTTTGCATCGCGCCAGGTTCTCGTCCTCGACGACCTGTAATACAATATTTATTCACGGAAAGTGCAAACAATTTAGAACCGAGTATATATGTATTTTATATTAAATTTCATGCCTGTGCATTTCGTTGATAAAAATCATAACTAGACTCCGGTCGTTCATGCAAGAGCTAAATATAAATTTATATTCTTCATTAATAATTTTAATGTGACGAAAATAATATATTAATACTCTAAAAATTTGTTAATATCTTAATATTTTCTTAAATTTTAATATTTTTATTACTTTTAATATTTTCACTGTTCTAAATCGCATTTGCTCATTTTTGTTATGAATGCATAAAATCCGGAGTCTAATCTTCCACTACAGAACTGTGTACATTTCATTAATTATTAAAATGATGAAAATCTACCTTAAAATAACAAAATTTATTATACGAAGAAAGGCACGTACAGATCGAACTCCTCCATTTTCGAAGTCGGTTAAAAATAATAACTGAACTCTAATAGAAAATAAGTATTTTATGTTGTATAACGTCAGATCGTTCTAAATTATTTAACACACAAAAGGAACAATGTGCTTCACTGTATGTATAATATTTATTGATGCGTATTGAGTATTGAGTCTTAAATTCACCTCGCAGTAATGACTGTCCGCGGTGACTTCTTCCGAACACGAGGGAGATGCTTTCAAGTGGAATTTATTTGAAATATTCCGAATGGGTGAAATTGATTTGCAAAAAGGTGAAATTGATTTGCATAAGGTTGATTAATTTGACTTGCAAAAGGGTGAATTTCGAGTGCAAAACCAAGAACCAGAACTCGTTCAAGTTTGAAACGAAACGAAACGTTTAAAAAGCCACGTGGGTCACGCTGTCGTTTGAAAATTTGACGCGGCAAGCACTGCTGTGAGTGTTCAGTCCAGGAAATTGCTTTGTAGACACATAAATGTACGGTTCGTTTGATCGTCTCTCTGTTTTCTCTCATACATATACATGCACGCATTCATCTTCAATAACAAATGATCTACGTAAACTCACTCCCGACTTCCGGGGCGTGCTCTTTAAATCCTAGTCAGTCAAATAAACGCACATACAAACATATACACACACACACACACACACACACACACACACACACACACACACACACAACTTCATATTGTATGAACATTATTACAAGCATGTGCAATTTATAATTCAACTATATAATTAATTATACAGTAAAATGTCAATTCTGCAAAATTCCATATTGTTTCACTTCATTGTTTGGTGTAATATCAGAGTCGGGCAAACATTTTTATTCGAATAAAAACGAAGAAACATAAAAACGTCGTCAGGTTTCAGGATCTGTTTAACTTCAACAAATCAATTAATCGACTCGTCTATTTCTATTGTCTTCTTTCGTTCGCTACGGGATACTCGCTACGAGTTACATCAATCAATTCAATCTTCACACTATACTCCTTTCGCATGGGTAAGAAATTGAAGGTTTAAGCAGCATTTTATTCTTGAAATATGAATACATTCCAGTCATAATTAATGGGACATTCGGACCAATCATGAACGCTTTCACATTATCCAAAAAAGGCGTTACCCCACGATCTCTAGTTAATTTTTCATTTTTTTTTTTGCGACACGCCAAGTTCTCGAACGTCGCGCGTCCCGTCGTTTAAAAGCGTCGGGAGAAGCCGGGGGAACACTTTACACGCATCTGTTTCATTAACAGAGTTTATGAAAACACGCCTTGTCCTTGTCGAGTGCAACACACTCTCGTTTCTGACTGCGTCCTCTCGTTGCACTTGCCACGTCAGCTACGTTTCGTTTCTCTTTCTTTCTTTTTGTTTCTGAAAGAAATGCACACGCTTCAATGTAACACAAAGGGGAGATACGGAAAAGTGTTGCTCCACGACCACTTCTGATAAATCTACTTCAATTATTCCCATTCTTATCTGCTTTCAAATAATCGATTGGTATTGATCTGACTTGATCAGAGTAATCTCTCGCCGCCGATTCATTCAATGCGGACAATATGCGATCGCCAATCACACCAATTCAAGTTCATTGCTCGCGTTGTTCTTAATAAAAAGTGCAAGTTTTTGTTGAACCCGCTCAATTGTACACTGGCGGTCAAAATGATAAGGCACCTCAAGGTTTTTAGCAATGAACAGTCATTTGTATACACACGTGGAAAGTGAATATACAACAAAATAAGGTACTAACTTTTATATAGTTTACTAAAACTCGCGTTCAAACGATTTATTATTTCTACAAAAATTGACTTTTAGTGTGGGCAAAATGATATAAAAGGCTCTTTGAATATAATACTTATTCAAATAAAAATACATTTTCTAAGAATACCACGTTTTGAAAACGGACTAAAAGGTATAAAATAAATTTTTTACAAAACGTCATGTTTAAAAGACGGACTAAAAAGTATAAAATAATTTTTCCCAGCCCCATACAGGTTCCTAACCCCATACAGATAGTCCCGAAAAGTGATTGTGAATTTTTAATAGCTATGAAAGTACTTGTATGATTTAAAACAAGTAGAAATCTGATAACTCCAAAACTTATTAATAGACTGCGGATCTTTATGCATTTATGGCTTATGAAAATCTTCAAAAAGGATAGAATGTAAAATTGGACAGAGTTTTGTACAATGTTTGTGTGTTTTGGATCGTCAAAGGCTGTTTCCATTGAAAATAGAATTCCATTTCATTCCACTTTCATAAAATTCGTCTACAAAAATTGAAAATTGCAGTCTACTTATTAATTATGTATAATATCTCTTAACGAAGTTGTATCTCTTTAGCATAACATTAGAGTATAAGTACGATAAGAGTATAAGTATATGTACGAATTTTTGTTAACCTCCTGTCTAGTTATTTTGACGAAACTGTTTATCATACGAATTGCACAATATGACACATTTAATCGATAGCCTGCAACTCGGAGCTCGCTATCAGTGCTCATAGGTTATCATCCGAGTCATATATGCTAAACGCAACTTTGTTCGGTATGGCTCACCCATACGTACACATATAAACCAGTCGTTTAAATGGACGCCGCGCGCCGCGCCGTTATAACCGCTTGCATTTCCACGGGCCCACGGGTTTTTCTTAGCTGTCTTGTTTCCTGCAAGATCGCTTCCATTGGAATCCTAATAACTTTTACCAGTCAGGATTTATTATCCACTTCAAGCCAACTCCGTTACGTCAATTGTTTTGATCTTCCACGCCGCGCCGCGCCGCGCCGCGCCGCGTCGAGACGATTGCTGGAATACTTCGCACGACGACAGAGCTACGAATTGTCCAGTTAACAATTCATTTATTACCGCCGAACGTCAATTAAGTATACGAATGACATTTTATAAGCATGCTTCGGCTTTTCCTTATCACGATGGGATACAGTCGCCGGGGAAAGTATGTCGACACGTCAAAAAAATGCATATTTTCGATTTAAAATCAATAATTCAGGAATTAATCGAAAATATATATTCTATATGTTGTTTAATACAATACAAACTAGTATGTGTAGCACCAAAGATGATATAAAGTATAAAGAAAGAGACATAGTTCATAGCATTTCCCATACGCTCTTCTTCTTTGCGTCGCAAATGATCGTTCATTATTTTTTTTCTATTTTCTATGATTCTATCATTGAAACAATTGAAAAATTCTCGATTCAATTTTGTCTAAATGTCTTGCAAACACTGCATCGATAGTTGTTCCTGATCTTGTTGTCGCTTCATTAGGACTATTTACCATTTCCAATCTTAATTTACTTCTAAACATTACTAGACTGCGAGAAGCTTCACTTCTGCCGCGCGTGATTTTCTTTCTTTACATGTGTTCTCGATCATTATCATTATAGTTGTATGATGTAATTAATGCAGTTAATGGTTCGTAATCTACACGAGATATCAGAGTTTTACTAAATACCAGATGTGTCCTAAGACCAATGAGCAGGAGTATATATTGTATATGCATCTTTCACTCTTTTCTTGTTATCTGCCGTAAACGAAGTCGATTTTACTCTCCCCGGGTCTCTCTCCCCGACTTCTCTCCACTTACATCCTTCTTCGCATCTTCGATCCTCCTTTCCATATCCCCGTATTGCGTTCTAATATCGTTTTCGCCCTCTCACTTCCCGGTCCCTCTTTTTCTCTCGTTTACCTCCACTCCTCTGTCACGGCAATCTTTTTGCGGGTGCCTCCATCCTTCTTAGTTCATCTTCCCTTTTCGTTGCATCCTGCCTCCTTCACACGACGCGACGCACCCGGTTCACATGTAGAGACGAACACGAACACGCGTTCGCGGGATGTCAAGAAGAAGAGAGAGATACAGTGTGAGAGAAAACGAAGAGAGAAAGAGAGAGGGAGAGAGAGAGAGCAACACACGTGGGCGTAACACGACGTACCAGTCTACACGTGTACATCAAAGTTTATGGGTATGTTTTTCATATAGGAGAGATAGAGTCCGCCTACCGTAACCTTGCACCGAGGAGTCAAGTGTTGCCAACCACGGTAACTTACCCCGTAACCTAGAGCGATGAAAAATATCACGCGGGGACGGATCAGCCCCATGGTCCGCGTCCGCAGGTATATGTCGCTCGTGCACACTGAGACGCGCGCGCAGAAACGAATCCAGGATCTCTGCGGACACTATACGTGATTAGTAGGCTGCGGATTTTATGCATTTCTCCCTCGAACAACGGACGATTTTTATAGCTATATAATTGGCAATGCTTAGGACCGTTCGCAGCTCCTATTAACCTTTAAGGGGGTAGTATAGGCTCGATTTGTAACTAGAAAATACCCAGAATTTTACTAGAAAAATGGGTCGAAACATGCACTGAGAAAAAAAGTAGTTACTTCAATAACACGCGTGTTATTGTAATTTTTTTACTTGGATGAATATCAATGTACAGTGGTCGAAATTTCTATAAAGTCACTGTGTTTTGTGCCCGTGCGAAATCAATGCGGGCCGGTTTATGTACTTCTTTAAGGCCTGGTTTACGTTGTATTTTTGTCCAGAAGAATTTAAAAGTTGTTGCACACGTCTTGTTGTTACTGGGAGCTCAAATTCAGCTCGAAATTGTGCTGCATTTTTCCTTTCCTTAGCTGCAGACCTCATCAATATTGAATGTTGTCTCTTTGACTATTTTTTATTACTACCTTTATGATGGTTTTTTCCCGTAATTTTCACGTAAATTGATATAATTATTAATCACAGTATATGACCGATTAGTTTTCTTAGCAATTGCGTGATTAGAGCAGGCCATATCTTTATAAGCATCGGTTGATGCGTTTTCTTCACTTGTTAGTACTTTTCCTCTCGGCAATCTCATACACGTGAATCAAATTATAACAAACAGGATTTCTGTGAGTTCTAAAACTAATACTTTTAGAATATTTGCAGTTTTCCGTAATTCTCTGCTCAGAATACAGAGAAACATTAAGTGACTTTATAGAAACTTCGCACTTGTGTTCTGCACCACACAGAAAAAAATTAAGAAAAACGTAAATAGTACACATAGCGGTGGAGAGTACGCAGTCCCTCTATCCGAGTGTCTACAAGGCAGAAGACCAGATACGATAAATCAACAAAAATGGTGATATTTTTAAAATATCTATGAAAAACAAGATGACTTTATAGAAATTTCGACCACTGTATTCTTTTCAATAGTATGCAATTTAGAAGCAAATCGTGATGTATTTGAATTGTCTATCATGAAATGATTGAAAATAGTATTTGATTCAATACCGTATATCATTATTCGTAATATTTCTTTTTTCCTTCAATCAGATATGTTGTTAAAAAAATTTGAGAAATGTATTGATCTATACTGGAATTGGTTCGAGGCCATATCTTATTTTTTTGAAAACATTGATGGTCAAGCTATTGGCTTATATGATTGGCGGAAATGAGTTTTGCTATTGAAATTCAATAGTAATAAATATTAAAATAAGTTCATATGATATTGGCACTGTTCAATAGTACATCTTATTGAATCAACATATATTTTTTTTGTTTCGACAGGATTTTTTTCTCAGTGTACTTTCTAATTGACGGATTAATTATCGCGATTTTATTAAAACATATTAAAACCGACACTTAAGTTTCATCATACAATGCAATCGGTCATGATATGATATATCATGTTATGTAACTGCTTTTATTAGAAAAGTAAGTTCAAAATAGTAGGAAAATGTTCAAAATTGAAGATGTCAATATATGATTTTTCCTTCTTAGAAAACATTAAGGAAAGAATTAACATCCAGTTTGGTTTCTATTTCTTGCAATCCATGCAGACAATTTTTATTTTGCATAAAGATCCGCAGTATAGTAATTAGAAATGAGTAAATACGATCTTTGTATTCGAAGCTAGTACTAGCAGTACATTTCCGATTTATACAGATGTGAATGGAATAACATAGAGATAATTAGGAGTGAGCATGATATTAAGAAAAACTGTTCTTCGATAACTACAAATTGACTTCTGCGAATTATCCTTGCGGCTTTAATTGTAGAAGATTGTGTCCTTCGCGTATTGTGGTAATTGTTATGTGGCGGTACGTGACGAAATCTCACGGAATTACGACTCGGAAAATGTCTTCGATGCAAGTGTGATCGAGCGATGCAAACGTCAAGACACGTTTTATTATATCACGCGTTCATTCACCCTTCTCGATCTCCTTATCTCGCTTATCCTAACTTCGTCTTTCCCACTCTTGCCAGTGATCTTCACGCGAACACATACAACCTTCTCTTTTAAATTCTGCGATTCCCTTATCCAAATACATTTCAGAATTCTATGGCTTTAACAACTGACAGACACTTCAGTGTTTAATAAGTCATTTATAGGCAGCGGAGTTTATGCATTCATGACAAAAACGAGTAGGCGTTCCGCGTTACGTTTTCTGTATACATATGAAGCATATTTACTTCATTTGATGATTCCATTTTTCTTCGTACCTAATTTCATCGAAAATATTAGAAGAATTTAAGAAAACTGTTATATTATTTTCAAACTATCAAACATATTAAGAAAGAAGATAAGCTATTTCACTCCAGATCGTTGCGAATCAGCTAGAAAATGTTGTATTTTGCATAAAGATCCGCTGTCTGGACATTTATAAATTCAGATTTTAAGGAATGCAATTACACGGAGTATAACACTTTTCAATGAAATATTTTTTTGAAAAATTAGCATAACAACTTATAATTACTTTACAACGTAAGCTTCACTTCTGTATTTAAGAATTTTGAGTCTATTCAATTATTGTAAAACGTTAGAAACGTTATTACTAGACCGCAGATTTTTATGTTAAATTAATTTTTTATTTTAGTCGTCCTGAAAAGTTCGAAAAAAGTGTCTTTTCAATTTTCAATTTTGCTATGAAACCATAAAGTCCGTAGTAGAACTGCAATCTCAAGAAACGAAGAAAGGTTGGAGCTTATTTTAAGAAATAAAAAGGAAGAAGAATTCAGAAAGACAAAGGAGTTGCCATAGTAAATGGCAATTGTGAAGGCCATTTAAATGAAATTGTGAAATGTTGAAAACTTTACAATCCTCTTAATTTAAAACAGCTTCAATCTGAAGATAATAAATATTACTCCGATATTAGTTAAAACAATGCGTTTAGCTGTATTTATTCCATTAAAATGTAACAAATAAAAGTATTATTTGTTACTGTACTCAGAGGATTTATATATTTCGAATTCGTAAAATTAAATACGTGCAAAATGTTATCGGTTTCATTTGTTAATACTAGACTGCGGATCTTTATGCAAAAGTAAAAATGTTTTGCACCGATTGCAAGCCACAGGAGCCACATAGAAATTTCTTTTTTCTTTTAGTTGACTTATTACGCTGTTATTAATACATTGGTGCCCTGAAATCTTCTTAATTCGTCCACTGTTTTAAATTGTACGTGTCCATTTTTTTCATAAATGCATCAAATCCGCAGAATTCCATAATAAACCAGGAACAAGGTTAAAATAAAGTACGATCGAGGCATGATACCGCAGTAATCGGTACAGTTGAATACCGAATGTATATGTATACCGAATGGAAAAGAATCACACGATGGGACAACGTTTGAAAACGTAACTGACTCGCGAAAGTTGAGATCCGGTGGCGAAGAAACGGAAGGAGGAGAAGAAATAAAATGAAAGAAGAGGAACAAGGGGAGAAGAGGTCGAAGATAAAAGAACACAGAAAACGATTGATGCAAGAGAGAGAGAGAGAGAGAGAGAGAGAGAGAGAGAGAGAGAGGGAGAGAGAGAGAGACCGAGTGAGGGGGAGAAGAAGATGGAGCGGGAGAAGGGGGAAGGGGGGGGGTCGAGAGGGAGTTGAAAGGCATTGTGGTAGAAAAAGAAATGAAAATAACAGAGAGGATAAGAACCGGAGAAAATATTGTAGAAGAGGAAAGGGGTTATGTATCATATGCTTCGAGGCAAACAGAAAAAAAAAGAAACACAGAGGCGCTCCGAAAGAAAGAGAAATTACTTGTTGTGCATTTTGCGGGAGGGAGAAAGACAGAGTGAATGGAACGAGAAAAGAGGAAGATGCAAGAACTTCGAAAAGAGAAACGTTATTTAAATCGCGTTTCGCGAGAGAAGAACGAAGGATGTAGTATGTCTGGCTGAGTAACACTGTATTTGTGGCAAACAGCGAAGAAAAGAAGGAAAATATTTTTTATACGCGTTTCACGAGAAATAAAGGTGAAACCTGCGAATAACGCGAGGAACTGCTTACGCACTGAAAGTGAAATGGGAGACGCAAACTCGATATTATAAGCAAAAGAAAAAGCACAGAGATAAGATTGCAAAGAAAATAGAGACGAAACCTGCGCATGTGGCGAAATTAAATAGAAAAATTCTTTATGAAGAAAAAGCGTCCTGGAGGTAAAATATAAACAATTAGGTTCTATTGCACCTTAAAATACCGAAATTACTTTCTCACCAACCCAATAGTACAGTATTAAAAAAGTAATCTTTCTTAAAGCGTCCGAATATTAATTCGAGTTACTGAATTCAGCAAAACGTAACTTGCGTACTTGAATCGGAAAGCCACACGAGAAATGTTTAACTTTCACGTTGTTCATCGTTTAATTATCGGAACTACGAAGACGTCTTTGCTTCCATTCGAAATAATTCGATGAATTTCTTTATCCGAGCAGGTATCATTAGAAAAATGGTGAAAGATCAAACTAAATTCAGTCTTGCAACTTCTATAAAAAAACAATATACATATATCCGATAGATTTTGTACCGGGTACGGTTAGTGTTAACACGGAAAAGGAAAGAAGGAAGCGTAAAACTTGGGAGGGAGAGGCTAGACAACAGGCAAAAATTATTAACTACACACTGTGCGGGGATGGGAAAGAGAAAACGGAAAAGCGAAGCAGAGACGGAGAAACTTGGTGGCGGAGGGCGGCGGGGGCAAGGGGAGCGGAGGAGTAAGAGAGATGGAGGAAAAGGGGGAAAGAGAGAAAGAGAGAGAGAGAGAGAGAGAGAGAGAGAAAGAGGTGGCTGGAGGGAGGTAGAGGCGAAGAAGGCAAGTCAAATGTTAGCGAGTGCACAGCGATGGAACGTCTTTAAGACCAAGGAGGGACTTATATAAGAAAGCAAGATGGCAACCGGTTGTCCCTGAGCCACGACCGGCGTTTATTTGCACATTTTTATCTATTTTTCGAGTCGACCAAAAAACCACGCAACCAGTTCGCCCGATGGCGCACATGGGTCGTGTCTCGCACCGCCAAGATTTTTCTTTTCCATGGACAGATGCGTTTTTATTGTTACCAAAGGTGTCACACCATGCTTGCTGTAATATTCTTGGTTACACATGGTACTTCTCTTGTTCTTCCATTATATTCTACCATATTCGTTATTTATTATAATAGTAGATCCTAACGATATCCGCAATCGAACGAAGTAACCATGCACACCTTCGGCATTCAGTTTCTACGTGATAAACATGAACGATTACATTTCTTTTAGTATCGTTATATCCGGATGACAACTTCATTTAAGCGAGCCGGTCACAGGCCAAATCAATTAATTGAGCGGTTTATTGTTGAAAGTGGCCTAAGTCCGTTTTCGAGAAAAATCAAGCTGGCAATTTTAACACATTACCGACCGGTGATCATTGCATGTTTTGAAAAATCTATACTGCATGGCTTTCATCAATGAACAATCAAAAATAAGAAAGTTTAATTTCTGTTTCGTACAATTGACGTGGAAAGTTTTCCTTTTGCAGAAAGAGCCGCAGTCTAATCGTTACCGTACTGGACGTAGAATATGATATTTTCCTCGCGCAGCACAAATCGACGGAGTTAGGTGTACGAGATTTAATACATTCGACGCAATGTTGTTGCGAAGTGTCTATCACTTAAGACTTAAGAGAAAAACCAAGATACGAGGAAAAGAATTACGAATCGGGATAAATTTATGAACCGGTCGAGAGGTTGCGACAAGTGTTTGAAACCTGAACGCACCTATGGCAATGGCACGTCTATGCATAGGTATTTACATGTAGGTACCTCGTTCTTTCGATGAGCAGGACTTGGAGAATTCGCTTTCCTTCATTTTCAGCGATTTAAGCCGAAGCGTACTTTCCAATCTTTAAATAATACGAGATTTGTTAAAAAAATAACGGGAATTTTCATTTTTCGGGAAGAATTTTATTTATTCGTCTACGTGAATGATATGCTCCTCAACATAGTCTCCATTAGATATTACTATGTAGACTGCGAGTCTATATGCATTTATGGTTTCAAACATGCTAGAATATAAAATTCCACAGAATATAAAATATAAAATTTAATGATATCTAAATCTGGACAATTGAATTTTCATAGTAAAATCAGTAATTAAGAGATTAAATAATTATATTATATATTCTGAGGCCTTAGCTACAAGTAGGTTTGAATATTATTTCATTATGACATCAATTGAAATTTAAAAATAAATTTAAACTTCAAAAATTATAGAAGAGGAACGTTTGTCAAGAAAGCAGGAAAAGGAGAGATACAAAATGAAAAAGGAACAAGAACAAGAAATCAATAATAATTTACACGAAAGAAAAAAGATAATTACACAACAAATTAAGGGCGGAATGTAATATACAATAATAATATATTCATATGTGCATCATTAAAGATTTAATAAAGTTCGGTGTTATAGATCAGGCATGGGCAAATTTTTGCTCGATCGGAGGCATTCTCAAGGAATACCCGCACTCCTCCCGGTCGCGCGTCTCGCTCCCCGTGGCGGCCATAGTGCTTGGAGCACTATAGTGTCTGTTGCAGATTATATGTAAATTCAATTTGTCCCGGTGTAGGGTTTACTTTTGTCCAGGTACTAGCTCAGATTGGATTTAATATGTTCAACTACAGTTTTGAATTATTCTTGTTAACGCAATTAAAATATTAACCTAACCAATGATTTTTTAATTTTAAATTACATTACAAACTCTGAACTGTGTGTTAAAACTCTTATAAAGTTATTTTTGTTTATTTAAAGTGATAAAATAAAAAATAGAAAAACATGCTGTCCTGGCATAGGGCACACTTCACCTTACCTTTTTACAAGTCAATGCTTCGGTTTCGTGATAGTACCAGCTGGAAACGAATAGTTTGATTTCCGACGGACATTGTTAGAACACTAGTCAGCTGATCAGTAACGCCTATGTGTGCCCATACCATCGTACATTGTACGGGCACACACAGTTAAAAAGCAGAGGGCAATGTCCTCAACTGGGACTAGGATTATCGCAGCAGGGTGGCCAGGGAAAGGGCCCTAGTCGGGGACGTTGCCCTCCGATTTTTGAATGTTATACATATGTGTGTGTGTATATGTACAGGGTGTCACAAAATTATATGTCGTGGACACCATAGCGCGATTCTACACCCCCGATTTAGTCGAAAATGACGTGAGAAACCCCCCGCAAAATTGACCTTGAACGTGAAAAACAAGGTAAAAGAGCCAACATTTTTTTAAGGATTAAGATTTTTTTCATTTTTATACCAAAATTTTCTTTCAAAATCTAAAATCTTACCTTCAGATCACTGTGATAATCGTGATAAATTTTGTTTTCGACATTACCATTAAATTTGGAGTAATAGTAATATTTTTCACAGCGCTGAGAAAAATATTACTATTACTCCAAAATTAAGGATTGACGATCGATATCTAACTCTTCCATATTACCATTAAATATGTAATCAACTTGTTTATTTTTATAAGTGAATAAATATTACAGTTATCGTGATTTCATTCTAATTTATTATCCTACATTCCTTCATTATTGAAAATATGAATATTAACTTACTTCTGTTATCAACTGTATACCCGATAATCAAATCTCGCCGATAACGTTTATATAATATCACTATCACCCAAAGGGATACAAAAATGCAGTGTAACTGAGGAGGACAGCAGGGTTAATATGGTATTGTTACATAATCTCTCGAAACCGTAATTCAACGTGCTGAACATCATCGTGAATTAACCTATAAGATAAAAAGAAAAATTCTGCCAATGCCAAGTGGAAGCCGAAGTCGAAGTGGAAACATCGAGTCGACTCGTTGCGATGACGCTCCGCTGCGCGCCGGTCGTGAAACGAAATACGGGGCCCAAAGGGTTAACGAGTATTTCTTTGATCGTTACTCGTCGAAAGAGGGGAAGCAATAAAAGCAGATGGAAGACCGCGGGAGAGAGATGCAGCTAGAAAGTTTCGCGGATGTCTGTCGAGGAGAACCCGGGGGACCCGAGTCCGCGGGTCCTTTTTCCCTTAGCACCTTAGTAACCGAGTAACCAAGTAACCAAGCGGCCAAGTAACCATACAACGGCAACGAATCGCGAGATGCACGAGGAGAGGAACGCCAGATAAGCGCCATAGTACTGATCTCTCGGAAACGAAAAAGGAGCCGGCTAGCTAGAGGAACGAAGAGAAGAGAGAGGGAGGGTGGAAGGGAGAAGAAGAAGAAGAAGAAGAAGAAACGGAGTGGAAGAGGTTAACGGCCTCTGACACAGTAGTGATAAAGAGCTAAAGCAGTGGAGGAGAAACCGCAGAGAATTCGAACCGATTCTCTAGAACACGAGATGAGTAGAGGCTTCGAAGGAACAGCGACAACAAAGACAAAGACAGAGACAAAGAGTGGTCTCGACGCCTAAAAACAACGGAATTTTCTGACCTTTCCAGACACACACCGATTACTATATTTTTGCAAGAGATTGGCTTTCTCGGTGGATCCCATGATACCAGGAAATTATGTATCATCTATACTGAGAAAAAAGAAAGTAGTTACTTCAATAACACGCGTGTTATTGTAATCTTTTTACTTGGATGAATATCAATGTATTCTTTTCAATAGTATGAAATTTAGAAGCAAATCGTCATGTATTTGAATTGTCTATCATGAAATGATTGAAAATATTATTTGATTCAATACCGTATATTATTATTCGTAATATTTCTTTTTTTCCTTCAATCAGATATGTTGTTAAACAAATTTGAGGAATGTATTGATTTATACTTGAATTGGTTCGAGGGCATATCTTATTTTTTTGAAAACATTGATTGACCATCATATATTGGCTTATATGATTGGCGGAAGTGAGTTTAGGCTATTGAAATTCAATAGTATTCTATATTCAAATAAGTTCATATGATATTGGCACTGTTCAATAGTACATCTTATTGAATCAACATATATTTTTTTTGTTACGACAGGATTTTTTTCTCAGTGTACCAGAGTTGGGCATTGAATTAATTTGTAATTAAAATTCGCGAACTAATTCAATGGTAATTGAACACAACTCTGTCAAGTACACCGGAGCACAGAGGGCTGAAGCTTAGGGGAGAACTAGTTTCTGAAAGGCGCTAATAAATACCACAGGCCACGAGGTTCAGAGAAATGGAAAAACACGAGGAGCCAGCCAGAATGGTTCCCGTAGTTTAGGATCGGGGGCCGATCGCCGTTGCCAAATTTCTTTACGCCATATACTCCCTCGCTAATTTTAGGTGGCTCCTCTCTGAATGATGCTGGAAGGTGTATACATATGTGCATACGTACGCGTACGTGGCGAACGCGACGAGGTGGAAGGAAGAGGGCGTCGAAGGTGAAACAAGGAGGGGAACAGAGAGGAGAGAAAGCTCGCAGCCGTTGACTCTCGCCCTCGCCAATCTTGCCTGCTGCCTTTTCGAATGTCCACAATCGGCCTCTGCCAGCAGGTCGACGACCTCCACGCGATACATGCGTGCCAAGACACATGGGAAATGAATAAATAATAGAAAAACGGCCGCACCATTCTACCGATCGCGCGAAAACTCTGTCTGAACCTTTCGTCGCGTCGCACAGTGGCCATTTTTTCGTAAATCAATTATAAAACACGGAAGCAGATCCAATTTGTCTTGCGTCTTAATCAGAAAACTTCAAAGAATACAATGGCACAGAAATGAACACCGGGACGCACCCGGAAGTATAACGAAATCATTACCGAAGTCTTAGAATCATCAAGAAAGTGACTCATCGTTGGTTATCTTTAAATATTAACAATTACAAACATGTATATGGTACGAAAGTGAATTTCTCTTAAAATGTATACCCCATACTTAGCTAAAAAAACTTCTATAAAACAAAAATCTGTTAGTGTATGTAAATAAGGTAACAATTACTAATAGGTGAATTCGTTGAGAAATGAAAGCGGTTTAACGAAACTTCAACTTCCGACAAATTTCAGTGCTTAATGGATACATGAATGGGAAAATGAATGATGGGAGATTGTACCTCAGACGTCCAACTAACTCAAGCCAGAAAAATTGTACAATTTATGTATGTTGAAATTGAATTTTGACCGCTGAAATCGGGCAAATACCCCACTGTGCGTCGCGTCGAGAGTATCGATGAGGAGAGGGGATGCGTAGAATTTGTTACCGAATATCTCTGCCGTGTAAAGACGCGAGTAGGATCGTCGTCGCGCGAAAGATACATTGACCGATTGGTTTGCATCAAAATGCAGGGATATCTCAACGCCGTGTCTCATTATTAACACGCCAGCACACCGCGCGCGCACCGGTGTGCCATGCCGTCAGCGTCGATATCCGCCGGCCATTTTTCAAATCCTATAAATAGAAACGAAACGTCGTCGTCGCACGTCGGCCAAGGAGAAGCGACGTCGATCAGCATCGCGACGCGCGACGATCGTACACGCGCTAACCGAACCGACTCGAATTGAATCGATCGAAACGATATTCCATCGATTCCAACTTGATTGGATTGCAAGTTGGAACAACACCGTCGCGATCGATTCTTGGCCAACACAACATACAAGTTGACCGACCGCTAATGAGAGACACCGTTCAGAAACGGTCGGTTAATTGAAATCGACCACGGTGTTCTAACACACTCCAATTCGTTCTACGCTGCTGGTGCACGGCTCGTCCTGTCCACTACTACGCCCACGTTCGTTGCAACCGGATGTGTAAAGCGCACCGGCCAACCGCGGAACGTGACTTGCTCGCGACTCGCGACGTGTCAGAAACTTCGTAAGCGCCGATCTAAAGTACCTTTTCCTTCGCGTTGTTGTCGCAATCGTCGCCCCGCCGCACAGTGGGTAAATTTGACCTAACTCGATTCAAAATCAAAGAATCTTCGATAGAAACGAGGTAGAGTGATGAATTTTTTTTTAATTTAAAGCTGAAACTTTGCAGAATACGGGAAAAATAGAGAGTTTATGGTAAGAACAGTTTTCAACCTTGTGAAAATTCGTTGAACTTGCACAATTTCAAGAAAATCTAGTTTCTCCGTTACCACAGAAGGAAACAATTTTTTTCGGACATGCTGTATATCATTTCCCGCAGATTTTTTCACGCTGATTTCAAATCTGGTCTCAAAATTTGTCTACGACCTCAGGATTTTGCAAGGAATCGATTTTTGTGAACACAACTTATGAAAACATTTTTTCGTTGGAATGATTTGATAACCCACTAGTTTGAAGGAATATTGTATTCTCATATATGAAACGCATTAAAAATAATAATAATGAAGTATTTGAACGTTTACTTAAAAACAGCGTGAAAAAATCTACGGGAAATGAAGTACAGCATGTCCAAAAAAAAAATCTTCCTCCCGTGGTAACGGAGAAGCCACATTTTCTCGAAATTGTGCAAGTTTAACGAATTTTCTCAACGTTGAAAAACGTTCTTACCATAATCTCCCTATTTTCCCATATTCTGCAAAGTTTCAGCTTTAATTTAAAAAAAAATTCATCGCTCTACCTCGTTTCTATCGAAAGTTCTTTGATTTCGAATCGAGTTTCAACCAAATTGCCCACTGTGCGGCGGAGAGATGAATTTCGCAGCGCGACATCAATTAACGTTCACGGTATGCATAAAAAGAAAAAGACTCGTTTTCGCATTGTCGCGTACAGACGCGGTTAATCGGTTAAAATGGCTCGGTCGACCGGACGGCAGACAAGGAGGCAGAAAAATGGCCATGGGCAAAAACGCAAACGACAATTAACAGTTAACGATGTCATGCGCGGTCATTGAAGCCGGCCTGCCTATTCATCGACCGATTGGACCAGCCTTGCGCAAACCGATAAGATTGCGAGCGAAACGGAACTCGAACGAGAGCAATGGCTTCGTTTCGCCGATATCGTACACCTTTGTAATAAACTCCATCGCAAACTGCATTCCAACCTATCGTTGTCGTGTGTCCCCTCTTTCTTCTTTTTATTGTTTTATAAAAATTACAAGACTGAGTTCATTTAGATTTTTCACGATTTCCACAGAAAATTGAATAATTCCTAATGAAAAAATAATTCCATCTTCATCATTTCAAAAAAAATAAACAACGTGAAAGCGGTCATTTCACCCCAGGTTTTCTTGCAATTCAGATGGAAAGCTTTTATTTTGCATAAATATCCGCAGTCTATTCATGACAGTTTTCGCTTCTATGTAATCGGTTTTCTGAATTTGAAGTTATCCAAGCATCCTTTCGTTCAAGCTGAAAAATACAAATAAACCGTAATAATTGAGAGAACTTTTATGATCAGCTTCGCGGGCAAAAGAAACACGATTGACTGTATCAGGAAAATTAGTGACGTTAACATGTAAATGAAAAACGTCATATGTTATTATCAACGTGAAGTAGGTTAAATATTTTGTGTTGCTGGCAACCGGTTTGCGCAGTAGTGGAAAGATTAATATTTTAAAATATGTATTCGAGTCAGAGACTAAAAATAGCTCTGGAAAACAACAATTATATTAGAATTCTAATGCTAATTGGTAATGATATTTCTTCAAATACAGAGCACTTCGATTTACAGATTTTTAATGAGTTGTTAAGTGAATATGTAATTTGAAGCAGCAACCGACGGGTTATTCTCAATTATACATACGTATGAAGTCCTTGTTCACCGTCCCTGACCGTTCCGGTCTCGTTGTTCCTACTGGTGACGATTATGCGCAGAGGACAATCTAATTCGTGGGTTTATCATGCGGTCGCGTAAGTTCCCTTTCAGGATCTAATCAATAATCCGCGTCTATTCAGCTAATCAAGAACAAACGGTTTTTATAAAACAAACATTAAGCATCGTGCAACTGTTTCTCCATCTTTTCATCATCTTACAATTAGCAGCGAAAAGCATAACGGCACCTTAAGGTAAAGGTACTAGTAGTTGACCAGTTAAGAGAAGTTTTCCACACGAACAATAGTAACCACTTGCTCTGTCATCGAATAGCGAGAGTCGATGCTTGAAGACACTCTTTAAGTCTTGTAAATTATGTACCAAGGCCACTTTTAAAAAAAAAGTTCACTTGTACAAATTTAAGAAACATATTTAAAAATTCAGTAACTGCTTCAGAAGTTGACCACTCTTGAAAATGAAAAATTTAGTAATTTATTTTCCAAGTTAGAATAACGAAAACAATGCATTTATCACGTATAAGACTCTGTGAGAATTGAAAAAGCAAATAATTCATACGTGAATTATTATTAATTATATAAATATAATTTTTGAAGTAAATTATTATTAATTGAATTAGCAATTGTGTTTTGAAATTTAACCAACAGATTGTATGGCATCCGAGGTTCACTTTCATCAAAAATGTACAGCTTATAACAATCTTATTTTTTAGGTTTTTCTTGTAAAATGGTCAACTACTGGTACCTTTACCTTGTATGTAGTTATAGGTTGTTGCATGTGTAATGTCCGATTTAAGAATGCAAATTTTGCGATGCTGTTTGATCAAGAAATACTGTTGCAGTTGACAGGTGCAAAGTACGTCTCTTTGACCAAAGAGAATTTCATCTTTCAATTTCAATAATGATCTTTTTCATTGTTGCAAATTATATCGACTACGTAAACTATGTAAACTATTTTTTTTCTTTGTCAGAACAAGGTGTGGGACAGAAGGAGCAAGGAAAACAGGAAGAAGAAATCAGTGAACACAAAGTTGATTATTTTTTAATAATAAAATGTATTATAAATAGATAGTGTATTGTTGGCAATACTTATCGAACTACAATTTTTTCATTCGTGGTACATGAGACTTGCGTGTATGTGTGGTTCTTTCGTTCGGTAAATGTAGTTGCGCCGCGAAGGCGTCGAGATTTGTCCGAGTGGCGGCGGCGGGAGCAACGAGCAAAAATTGCAAGAGCAAAATAGAATCGAAAAATTGAACAAAAATCAGTTTCTCGCCAAAAATGAAAATTCTACTGTGTGTATTTTTAGCTCCGCTCGCTGACACGGACAAACTCGGCTCTTTAACGGCGGACATGTTTCTTTTTCATCGAGGCTTGCCATTTCTCTAATTAACGAAATTCTATATGCATTTATCACCTTTGTGGTCCCATTGTGGATTAGACGAAAGTCGTTCGAGCCTGCGCGTGTACATGTACTGACAAACGATCGAAAATCTGCACAACTGTGTCTCCGTGAAATCTCGTGGACAACAAAGCTAGTCTTCCAGTGGAGTTAGTTCACAGAACGACACTCAACACTTTACATACACCCATTAAAAATGGCTAGTTTCTATTGTCCTCCAAAAATAACAAGATTGACGAATTGATTTTGCAATTTTGAACAAAGAAAACCGTAGAATCGATGCTCGTGAAGGCATCTTTTACAATTTCGGGAGGTTTAGCGTTAACTCTTTAAGGCGGACGATTTTAGTGAAAATAAAAAGTTGCACAGAATTTATAGTTGCACAGAGTTTTTTCAAGACGTTAGAAGGGCTAGTTTGCTAGCTGATGTGTAAATAATTTTCTTTTGTAATTGTTATTGGTCGCAATTACGAAGGGAACAGCAAAGACCACGATATTTAAATTTTTTATCCGTGTGCCCGTAATGAAAATTTAAAACATGTATTTTGAAAATCTAAGCGAGTTATATATATATATATATGTACGAAGTTTCATTGCAATTGGTTGACGGATAAGAAAGCTATGGGCATTGAAAGATGTAAAAATCTTTGAATTTACGGTTTGCGGTTCATTTAAATCGCAGATTCTTACGATTTTTGCTATTTCCAATCAATTATATTTCGTAGCATCCTTGATCGATTTCGATGAAACTTTATACAAGTATATTTTCATTACAGCTACAGATAAAAAGTTTAAAAATTCTGACCTTTACTATTTCCTACGCAATTGCGACGAATAACAATTACAAAAAACTTGTACACACATTAGCTAGTAAACTGACCCTTGTAACATCTTAAAAAAACGCAAGCTGTCCAATTTTGAAAAAATAATTCGTTTTTTTTTAACGTGTACGAATACTTTGTGCATCGACCGTAGCTGTTGCTGTTCGATAATTGAATTCTAGAGGAAACGTCCGTCGGAAAACTACGGTAGGAAAATGAATGGTCATCCACGTAGACCTCGCGAAAGGGAGAAAAGAATGTTGCCGGAGATTTCGTCGGCACGTATCCGGTTCGAACGACTTTCGTCAGCCTATCAATTGGCTCCCAAATCGCTACATCGCAGTTCGTTCTCTTAGTACGTATCGCTAGTGTCTCTTCGACGCATACGTACACGCATACATACTCTTCCACTTCCAGTTCCCTTCCTCTCACTCTTTCTCTCTCACTATTACTCTCTCATTCATTCAGTCTCCCTCTCTATATCTCTCTTTCCCTCTCGTTCTCGTTCGTACCGTATCTTTCGTCGAACATGATATCTCCCGCGCAAAATCTTTCTCGAACGACCATGTCGCGGTCGCGTCGTATCACAAGGAGAAATTAAGTATACACACTTTCGACGTTTCGATGAGAAGACCGCAGAGTGGCGACCGGTATCCCCCGGTCTTCACGCATGCAACAAAAAGGGGGTGGGGGTTTTGGGGAGAAGAAACTATATTAACTCGATTGATTGGTTGGTTGGTCTCGGAGAAATGGAAGAAAATGCAAAAAAAAAAACAAAAGAAAAAACCTGGTTCGCGAAGGGGGGTTTGCAAGAATGATCGGTTAATATCCTCTGAGAGCCAAGAGATCGACCTGTCACATTATATATATTTATATATATATATATATATCGTTCGTAACGCGTCCGGTTACATTTAATCAGCGTGTGTATCTGTGAAGAACGTTTGTATAAAATATTGTATAAATATATAAATACTTGATTGAAAAAATAAATATATTAAATTAAAAAAGAGACGTATAACGTAAAGTATATTATATTTATTAGTATTATATTATATGTATAAGTTGTCAAGTCTATAACACGAGGGTGCGAAATCGAGCGTCGTTCGGTGCTACGACAAAAGTTTCCTCGCACGTTTTCTATTCGGGGGATCATCGGTGTATGGTTTATAGTATATGTATATTCGATCGTTGTGCTCCACTAAAACCGCGTTTCGTCGGAGAATTTTACGGACACCTAAACGTGGAGAGAAATGGTCGAATGAAAATTATACTCGTGATTTTTATGTACACACTTCGAATGATCTCGCGCACGCTTCTTTCCTGATGAGAGAAATAAGCGGGGAAGTTGGGGCTGAGGGGGACTAAGAAAACATGCATGCTTCTCTGGTTCTGTAAAAATCTATCGTCTTAAAAATGATCGTTCAAATAAATACGTAATAATATTAATTGCACTAATTAACTAAAAAGAAAAACGCATACACACCTCCTTCCTTTCTTTCTCTCTTTCTCATTCGTTCGCTCCGACGTGACAATCGAAATCGCTCGCTTTCGCACAAAAGAAAAATGAAATACTCGAAAAGCCGAAGAAGCGTGCGAGCTGTTCGAATTGAAAGAACGAACCGAAGTTGATCCATGGCGATTAGTGGACAGCGGATTTCATTGGTTTATGGGAGAAACATTAGAAGGATTTCCATTGTTAGACTGATTTTACACACATTTATTGACGAAAATGAGTCTGTCCCAATTTTGGCGTAGTAGATAGACATTGTTAAATTGATTTTACACATTTATCGCGAAAATGAGTGCAATTCGGAACAGCGGGAACATTTGGAAAGAAAACAGATTTCTATTTCGCAGCAAAATCCGCTGTCCAAGTGAGATTAGTCGAGTGTTCGAAATGAAAATTTCCTGGCTGCACGATCGCAATAAATAATCCATGGACGACAGAGAGACGAAGACGAGAAGTTTCGCCTTTGCTCGTCGCATCCGAACCACATGGATAAATTAAATATCTATTCAGAATTGAAGATGAAAACGGAAAAAGGAAGAACAAAAAAAAACACAATTGCCCACAGAGTCTAGTCTACGGAAGAATATACAGAGTCCGCGACAAAACTACCGAAGCCCGGATTGGTGGAAGAAGTAGACGGGGTTAGGATTGATAAGACGCAGCAATAAAGATACGTGCAATATCGAAAGTAACAAACGTTTAACGAGGAAACCCGTGCGGTGTAGCATCCCGGCGGACGCTTTCGAAACAGTGTGCTGTTGTTACTTCTTTCATCGTCGCGTCGCGCCGATTTCGTCGTGGAACTCGACTGAACTCGACTCGAGAGTTGTCGAGAGAGAACGTCTTTTCCCCGTTTCACTTCGAGCGTGCAATAGCGGGGCTTGGTTTTGGAGAACGCGCGTCCAACTTGTCCTCCGGTGCCGCCCGGCCCGGCCCGATCATGATCCCTGCATGATCGCGCCTCTTTTTATCAGGTTGGTGCGCATGAAATGTCCGATTTTTAGCAGTGATTTTAAACAAACGCGATCTTGTGTACACCCAATGTATTCTGTTTATAATTTCGAGTTTCTCGATTGTGTTATGGAAAAATAAGAGATTATGGTCATTCACGATTTTCATTTACAATTTACGAGATTGTTGTCTTGATTTCGTTGTTCTCTTGTATATGAAACAGACCATTTTTAGCAGTGACGTTAAACAAACGCAATCTTGTGTACACCCAATGTATTCTGTTTATAATTTCGAATTTCTTGATTGTGTTATGGAAAAAATAAGAGATTATGGCCATTCACGTTTTTCATTTACAATTTACAAGATTGTTATCTTGATTTCAAAGTATTTAAAATAATTATATAAAAGCAACAGACAAGAATTAATGTATTTCTTACGAAGGGATCTGCAATTTTATTAATTGTGAAATCAAAAATTCTAGAACTGGTCATTCGATCGGTCGTGACACGTTTGGGGTGACGATAAATCTACAGACTATGATATCAGGTCGTTGAGTATGAAACTTGACAAACGAAACACAAGTTTCGAACGTATTTGTCAAGTTTCATACTTGACGAGCATTTCTTGGTCGTTTTCTAAGATCGGACATTTCATATGCAACAACCTAATACTTCTCTCGACAGAGCGAGAAGAAACTCTTCAGGACTTTCACTCTCCGCGCTCGGCATAAACTCGGAGCCTGCCCTCCTCTCTCTCTCTCTCTCTCTCTCTATCTATACTGTTGGTCTGTTTCTCTGTCTGTTCTGTGTTCCTGCGCCTGTCCGGCAGGTTTGCGCGGGCTCGTCTCGGTCCGATTGACCGTTTCGCGCGTCACACATACAGGATTTTCTAATTGACACGCGTCCCGTTGTCGATCGACGTTCCAAACTTCGTCCAACTTTGAATCGGATTTCTCTTTCGCGGCCGCTCGTTTGTTAGATTCAACTTTTCAGAGAAGCAAACTGGAAACGAGAAGTTTTGCGCTGTATAAATGGCCGTTGAATCGCGATCAACCTGCTCACACGGAACCGTCATCTGCGTTCAAACAATTTGAAAACGGATGACAGAGTTTCCGGAGGTTGTTCGAGCGAAGCGAGAAGATATGAAATGATGTGGAAGGGAACAGCGTTGAAAATGCAGAAACCGTACAGGGAGAGAAGAGAAATGACGTTACGATCGAAGAGGATCTAGGTGATCTACGACGATCCGTGTGAATCGGACTGGGCCAGCGCTAGCGATAATGAGAGCAGTAGCAACAGCAAAGTAGTAGAAAGTCGTAGTAATAGTTTTGTAGTATAAAATAGTAATAGCAGCGGTAGTAGTAGTAGTAGTAGCAGTAATAGCGATATATTAATAATAATAGCAATAATATAGTGTGTGTTTGTATGTAGATAAGACACGGGACTAATTGACGTTAGTTCAGACGTTTCGGACGACTATCGTCGAAAGCAACCGACTACGCGAGCACTCGTAATTGATTGAAAATCGTTGCGAGAGGGGGGAAAAACAAACGAAAAAAAAGTAGAAAAAAGAAACAATTGACCAGATAAATAATTAATGGTGAGAGAATATTTTTTAAATGGATGCCGTGTGCTGTTCGTCGAAGTAGCGGGAGCTACTTCAGTTGCGACTGAGGCGTACAGTGTTGCGAATATAATAATAATAATATTAATAATAATAATAGTTAATAATAATAATAGTTAATAATAATAATAATAATAGAATAATATTAATAAACTAAAACTATAATAACATTTGCTTTCAAGTATAAATTAAACAAAAACATTGTTTGTTTAGCATAAGAAGTGTGTGGTGTGTGTATATATACAAAATGTATTCGATTTTCAGAAACCACGTCATTTAGGCACTTTCATTTTACTTTATTTTCTTCTTTTATATATCTCTCTCTCTCTCTCTCTCATCATTTCCTCTATGCTCTCTATCCTCGACGAATTCTCGAGCGAGAGAGAGAGAGAGAGAGAGAGAGAGAGAGAGAGAGAGAGAGACGGCGCGTGTGTGGCGGAAGTAAGCGTTTTTCGGCGAGAAGATCGTCACTTCGATACTTGATCTCGATAGGCCAATCGAAAACTATACGTGTCACTTTGTGCAAGTCACGAGAGAACCTTCGAGTATCATTCCACGTTCTCTGAAACGTGGATGTCGAATGCCCGAAAAGTGAATTCTTCCGCGAAACCGGAAGCACTCTGAAAATACGCCGTCTCGCACTGCTCTCTCTCTCTCTCTCTCTCTCTCATTCACTCATTCTCTCTCTCTCTATCTATCTATCTATCTATCTATCTTTCGCGCGATTCAACACTTTTTCTGATCCTCCCTTATACTCCCTTCTTCCTCCTTCTTCTTCTTATTCTCACATTCTATAATAGAATATTCTTTTAATAATAGTTTATATTTCTATTGCAGTAGTTACATATCACATTTTTTTAAACAGGAGAGAATAATGCGTGTGTATACATATGTACGTGTATATACATGCATATGCTACGAAATTGATGACCGTTTTTACTCTCCCTCTCTCTCTCCCTCCTCTCTCTCTCTCTATAACCATTCACACAATCGTCATTTATCTGCTAATATCGAGGCCTGGTTTAAGGCACTACGAGAGGAAGCCACATCGATATTTTTCTACACTATTTATATCCTGGTTTTCTCGTTTGCATCAGTAAAATTCTCGAGATTTCTTGTTCTTTTTTTTTTTGGTAAATACGCCTTAAATACTTTCCCCGACAAATGTTGGTGTTCTCGAACCCTTCAGTTTCCGAACCTAGGCATTCTCCGCGTCAGAAAAACCGTTAAAAAAAGGAATGAGCCGTCTGGAAGATGCGAGCGGTGTCGAAAAAACCAAAATTTTCTAGCAACCTACAAAGATATCACCGAAAATTCAGTTTAGTTCAAAGAAGGGGGGGGAGGCGGGCGGGGAAAGTAACAATTGTCTCGGTAATGAAAAACTGATAAAACGATGGATTAATCGTCACAAGCGCGACTTCTCGAAATTATATTCTGGATATCCTTCTTCGTTTTCCATCCATAAAAGGAGAAAAAAAATCAAAAGTAAAAAAACGTGTTTTCACCGTTAAGAAAAAAGGTTTCCGTTCGAAAGACGATTCGATCGAAAGTCCTGACGACTTCCCCCGGCTATAAAATATGTTATATTTATATATGTATATATACCTAATGGCTTCGTATAACTTATCCTATTAAACGAGCACGCTTTCATTCACTTACTCTCGGAGGAGGACACGTCCGTTTCCCATGCGTAATGCTTACACACACTCGCGCGAACGCACCACTTTCTCTTATTATCTTCCTTTTGCTCATTACCACATCGACTGCTCTCACCACCGCGTCTCACCATCTTCCTCTTGCCTTGACTTACACACACACACACACACACACACACACACACACACACACACTTTCACTCACTCTCTAACATTGGAAGACAATCGGAGTTCTTAAGCCACTTAATTTGCATAGCACGATGTTTGATTCTTGATCCGTTTCTCATGCGCTTCGTCACCGTCCCGATACTACGTATCTCTCTTACATACACACGCGCAGCAGGCACACACTCTCACACATTCTCTCTCTTTCTCTCCTTTATGTCAATCTATGTATTTGCTTTCTTTTCTGTCTCGCGCGCGAGAGCGCAACCTGCCCTCGCCTCCCTTTCACTCTCGAGAAGACAGCTTTTTCCCTTCCCTTCTTCTCGAACGAAGGGACTCGGAAAAGGGAAAACGCAACTAACAAAACTGTTTTGGAATATTGCAACGTTTCACCTGCCCCGGATCGAACGACGCTTCGCGAGCTTCCTCGCGGGAAAGAGAAAACCGACCAGCAAGAACGAACACACGCTGGCCGCGCCGGTGTCGGGGAAACGAGTCGGGACCTGGTCTAGGTCCAATAGAGATCAAAGAACAACTTGCTCGAGGAAAGTTACAATTCGGAAGAAACTTGGACGCGTCCCTCTCTCGTTTCACCGACTTCTGATCCTTGCTCTGTCGGGAGAGAGATATATCTCTGTCTGTCTTTCTTTCTCCGCGCACACCCTTGAATTTTCCCGCGAGGATTCTCACGCGAGAGCGGGTCGAGACATCCGGGCTGATACGATCTCGACTTTTCCGCTAAATTGAACGTAAATCTAAAGTAAAGAAGAAAAAAAGAGAAGAAAACGGCTCTGGTGGTCAGAGTCAGACTGTGACTGACGCTATGAATGCAGTTAAGAGTAATGATGATATCTAGTGTCGAATAGCGATATTACTGATAACGTTATTAATAATTATATTATTAAAAATTGTAGCGGTAATAATAATAATAATAATAATAATAATAATATAATATATAATATAATAATAATATAATAATCAAGACGATTATGATAAAAAGGAAGAGATGATTGCTTAAAGAACGAGAATAAAATGTCTAACGTGTTCTACGAACAGAAAAGAAACGCTTAAATAAGAAGCCGAGTTCGTTGGAGAGGAAGATCGTCCCACGGGATGGGGGTGGGGTGGGTTGGGGTGGGGGAAATGTGGTCTCAAATGTTAAAAATAAAAGAAAAAAGGAAATCTTTTCCTCAAGTCGGTGGGAGAGTACGTCCTCTCTCCCTCACGTTCTCCTGTCTTTTTCGGGTAGTTTATATAAATTATCGTGTTTCTCGGGTCCGAAGCTCTTTGTCTCCTTTGGACGTCTTAGCGAGCCGTCTCTCTCTCTCTCTCTCTTTCGATCTTCGAGCGAATAAATTTGAAAAATATACCAAAGAGTCGAAGGGACTTGTTGGGTTTCAGCACCTTTACTGAAGCTTCATGTTCTCGAAATCGCCGAGGGTGCTGCTGATCCTGTTGAAAACGGGCAGTCTGGAGTCGGCGTTCGGCGACAACGGAGACGGTGTTCTCGGTGTGAGCTCGTCGGAGCTCAGAGGGCTGCACATGCTGTTCGTCCGTGGACTGGGACTTTGTCTTGTCGCGAGAAGCCCGAAATCCTGGCCGAAGCTGAACGCCGTGGTGGGTAAGCTCAGGGACGGCTGTTGTTGACTGGAATCATCGCTGAAGAAGCTGGCCATCGAGTTCGTCGGCGACTGGCTGAGACTCGAGGATGGCGAGATCGAGTCTCCGGTGCTGCCCAGGGAGAACGTCGGGCTCAGATTGAGCGGCTTCGGCCTGGTGGCGCCGATAACCGAGCTGACGGCCGTCGAGCCGGTCTGATGATGATGATGGTGATGGTGGTGGTGGTGATGCTGGGTGGTGGTCAAGCTCAACGAGTTCGTTCTGAGCAACGGCGGTGGGTTGTACGCGTTGTTGTTGTTGTTGTTGCTGTTGTTGCACAAGCTCAACGAGTTGGTTCTCATGAGACTGGGCGTCGCTGCGGCTGCCGCCGCGGCGACTTGCGGCGAGGCGACGATCTGCTCGAGAAGACTGACACTGTTCACGGTTAGATTCACGTTGGAACCGCCGTTGCAATTGTTACCAGCTCCAGCCGCAGCCGCAGCCGCCGCCGCGCTCAACAACGGGTTCAGCCCCATGATGTTCGGCTGCGTCGATCCCAATTGCGCGCTCACCTTTTGATTGTGGATCCGTGCTTCCTCGAAGTTGTGAATGAAATGGCACCGTGGTCCGTACGGACAGAAACCGATCGTGTGGAACGTGCGGCACAGCTCGGTTTTATATTTCGGATGGCGGGCAAGATTGCGCAACTCGCTGTAGCCGTGCGCGAACTGACACTTGTCGCCATATTTGCAGGTACCGCTTTCCTCGAATGGCCGGCACAACTCGGTTTTGTAGCGAGAGGTTGGCTCACTCGCGCTGCGATCTAGTTTACGATGCTGTTCGATCAAAGTGGTTACCAGCGAGGTGTAGCTGCGACGAAGGGGCGCGTGTCCACCATTATTCCCGGTCGTGCCGTTGCCGGAGTTGTTCGTCGGCGACGTCGACGACACTTCCTTCGTCTTCACGGTAGCCGCATTCTGTAACAGAAAAACCAAACATTCTTCAAATATATTCCTTATGGAATTATAACTAGACTGCGGATCTTCGTGCAAGATCAAAAATTGTTTGCATCGATCGCAAGACACAACAGCCAAATACAAATTTCTTTCTTCTTCTTTTAATCGTTTTGCTGACAAGCTGAAATTGAGACACAGATGTCCTTGAATCTTCCTAGTTCGTTCACTGCTTTAAATTGTACGTGCCCATTCTTTGTCGTAAATGCATCAAATCCGCTATCTAATTATAAAGATTCGAGACATCTCGAAATGCCGCGTTAAAGCGGCGCGAACTACTTTGCGATGAAATATTGTTCTCTAATTCTTTATTGTGTAATCGTATTTATCACGAGCGAATCACTGATACGAGCACAAAGAATCGTACTGTGAGCACGTAGATCAGCGTTATCTGTCTGCCGAGGCTGTGTACAACGGTGATTTAAGGCTACGCCATTCCACGATGCCTTGAGTAACATAAATCCGAGCTGAATTACAGTTGATTGCTAGGATGATTGCTGCACATCTACAACGAATGTTCGAACAATACATCTTTCACCCAAAAAACACAAGTGGCCGTACACAATTACGCCATCCGCGAGCTTTACGTAATCGAATAACAGGTAGACGCAGTGGCGCGTTACCCTATTGGCAACTTGGGCAAATGCCCGGGGCCCCAAGCAAAACGGAGCCAATCCAAGATCCAAATTCTACGTTTTTCTCGTAAAGTTATTTAGTTGGAGTTAGGGGCACCGAAATTCTACTTTGCCCAAGGCCCCGACTAGTTATAACGCGCTACTGGGTAGACGTAAATCCTTGGTGATCCTTTAAATTCTCCAACAATTTTATATTTCATCTACTCAATTCTGCTACGAATGCATAAAGATCCGCAATCTAGTGATCATAGTGGAAAAGAAATTAGAGAGATTAGATGGGAGATTAAGATTCATAGCTAATTTAAGTAGAAATGAGCATCATCAGTCGCAGAGCGTGCGTTTCCTGATGAAAATTAATAGTAAGAATTAACAAAATTTTTGAAAATGTACATTTACCAATTAAAAAGTCCCTACATCCACATATTTAATATTAAAATAATAAATTATATCATTTCATCATAATTTAAGGGTTTCCGATTATCCGAGGAAAAAATGTTTTCAACAGAAATTGAACAGTATTTAAACATATACAAACTTCTCTATATAAAACGTCGAAAAAAAATTTCTTTTTAATCCAATTTAATTTATATTAAAAGTGGGAGATTTATACTTATATTAAAAGTTACATTAATTTATATGTCCAAGTTGGAGATCTTTTAAAATCGTGATCTAAACGGCAGAAGCTTTCCAATTTTAATGAAACCATTGAATTGGTTCGAGATGCGTGCCAGAAATGTTGAAGAGCAACGTGGAAACGTCAACAACTGTGGATTATTTTGAAATAGAGAAAACTCGAATAGCTGTAGCCTGAGTCTAGAATAAATCACGCTACACGCTCAGGTATAAGGGAAGAGACAAAGGTTCGACACTTTAGGACGGAGAAAGCCCGAAATTCATGGAACGTGAAACTACCTGAAACCTACAAATACACGTGCATGGGACAAACGTCCTTTGGAAACAATCTAATCGTACGGTATTTTGAACAGGCCAAGAAATCTGATGGGCAGGAAACCCGAAGAAGGACTATCGGTAGGACTAAACCATAAAACTAACTTTCCATCTCGGGTATTCTCCGAACTGTTCTTCAAGAGGAACCATTGTGTTTCGTGAAATATTGTCGGAGCACGGCTAATAAACCAGAGAGTATTAGACTGTCAAAAATTCATAATCAATCTTAACTCCTTGTACTGAGGTTAATTAAATAGGAGAAAACTTTAAGACACGCATCATAATAATAATTGTAAAATAAGAATTCTTCTTCTTAAAACAAAGGTAACACGATCCTGATTGATATTAGATTAAGTGAGATGTAACGCCGACTTTTTAATGCAATGTTTCACTATGCTATATGAATTGCACCATTTGAATCGTACCACTGTGAACACTACTACTGCTTCCTTCTAAGCAAATTCTTAAAAAAAGAACAAAAATGATTCATGTTTCACGATCGCTGAATCATCGCTAAAGTGTGGTAATCAAGTAACGTTTCTTTTCCGATAGACCAAAGTGCAAACATCGTTAGCGAACGTTTCGAAACAACAGCAAGCTGTAGGTACCTATTTTGCGAGCTGCAATCTAAATGACAGGATAGAATAAGAACTTCTCAAGATTTCTGTCATCAGGACATTGTATAATAGAAAATCAACGTACACTGCCGGCCAAAAGTTTCGAATCACTTGCTGATGTTTGTAAAAATCGGATATACCGATAAATTTTCAAGTGATCCATCGTTATATCAAATATTAACTAGTTGTATAATATTTCCAAACAGATTTCAGCATTTTCTTGTAATGCTCTTGTATGTAAGACAACGTTCGGAATGCACTTCTGGCAACTTCTACAAGAAGCATGGGAAAATATCAAATCAGGAACATTCGAAAAACTAATTGCCAGGATGCCCTGAACATGTCAGGCTGTTATTGAAAATAAAGGCGGCTTTTTAATGAAAGAGCAATTTGAAAATACGCGTTCCTTGTTTTTAAAAAATAATACAAAATGAAAATCATACTGCTCGCGATACGTTTCTTGATAAGTTAATCTGCCTTGGTTGTTCTAAAAAAAGGCATTCAGTTCTTTTTATAAACCTCCTGTTTCGCTGAATTTACCCCGTGATTTTAAACTTTTCGCCGGGAGCGTAGATACCCAATGTGATTGATCAGAATGATTTGAATAGTGTACATTGCGAAATCGACGTTTCACAAAATGGAAATGTTCTGCCTGAATTGCAACAAAGTGGAGTGAAATAAAAATTCATTTTCTTCCTTGATATGTCTAATAATGTCTAATAATAATAATCATAATAATAATGTATAATAATGTCTAATAATAATTAAATTGCATCTGTTCATAAATGCATAAAATCCGCTGTCTTTATGCATTTACGGCTTCCGAGAATGTTCAAAAAATGGTAAATTTACATAAACGCTGCTTCCTCGCGCTGTACCTTGTGTATATTCACAGAACATGAACATAATTCATAATACAAGTTTTACGAGAAGCTGCTTACATAATTCAGTATTTCGCGTTTGGAAGAACTCGGAAAATATGTTTATTGTATTTATCTTATGCGCGGACACGCCCGCGCGAGAAATAATTACTGCTGGCGTTAAATATCCTGCTTGATCGTAGATGAGAAGGAAAAATCAAAGATTCGCATCGACTCACGTACGCTTGGAAATTTCCACGAGCCTGAATACATGCTACTGTACACACGGACGCGTCATCGCGCCACACGATACACGAGATACACGAACACGGTCGTTCTCGCAATTAGTCTGCGGTGGCCAGGTATTAATGCAACGAGAGACACACACACACACACAACACAGATGATGTCGCAAGTGTTGGTATCCCGTAGTCATCAACGTGCAACGGCTATTTACTGTGCCGGTATCAATGTGAACGTGGCACACGTACACTCCGGGACAAAAAGATAGCATCGTCTGTTTTCTATCATCTGTTAGAATAAACTCGGGGCGTGCGAATACTCGAAATTTCGGGTTCGGGTCGGGTCGGTGAATTTGTTCGGGGTCGAGCCGAGATCCCGAAAGTTCATCAAGTCCAAGGCTGTTACTTTTCCGAAGTTTTTTTCCAAGTTTTCGAAGGCTACGCATATTCAAGTTAAAGGAAGAACAATATTGAATTACACGAATACCAAAAGTTGAAAATAAAAGCCGAAAAGTGATTATGAATTTGTTAAAAAATTGAAGTTTTAAATACGTATAAATTTATGTTCTTCATGAATAGTTTTAATGTGGTGAAAATAATCGTATATCGATACTCTTTAAGTCTTTCAATATTTTCGCTATCCTAAATTGCTCATTTTTGTGATAAACGAGTAAAATCTAGTCTAGTAATTACTAGACGTTTCAATGAATCGAAAGAGAACGAGATACTTTATTATGGCAACGTTTCAATGAGTAGGAGAGCAAGACTGAACCGACACACCGGTTTACCAGGCTTTCTCCGCTCCGCTCCGGTGCGGTGGGCGGTCGCCAACCGAGGGCCAATGGCCGTTCGAAAACTGTTAATGTAATTTTACAAACACGGCAATCTATCTATTATTTTTATTATTTATTTTGGATTTCATTGCTCCGATTTTGTATTATTCCTGTCTTGCTTGTTATGCTGTTTTACAGCGTTGCGTGTAAAAACTATTCGTACTCCCTTCAAAAACTAATTTACTTTTTCAAGATTGGACTAAAGGGGCTCAGCTTTTTCAAGTGTTGAAAGGATTGATTTACTAAGCAATGCGCAAGTAATTAATTTTCTCTAAATTGTCATTGGTCACAACTGTGAATAAAATGGTAGATAGAGGTCACCATTTTTTTTTAGTTTTTTTGTCTGTGTCTGTAATGAAAATTTAGAAGGCGTCAAGGTCGCTATGAAATATAATTAATTGAAAACAGCAATAAATTGAACATTCTTTATATCGTACAATAACTGTTGCTTCTTCATTCGTCCACAAATTTCGATGAAACTTATGTATTATAACTGGAGTGGGGATTTTTATGTAATTATGGTATTTAAAAATTTTCAAAAAATACCACGATATAAAATGTGACAGAATTTAGTACGATTTTCATTTATTTCGGATCTAAAAAGGCTACTGCCATGGGAAAATAAGATTCTATTTTATTCCATCTTCTTAATTTGTCTACAAAAATTGAAAATGCAATGTTACGCGAAGTCAAAATTGCATTAATTGCTAAAAATAGAAACTTAATGATTATAATAGAGGAGAAATATATTGACATCTTCAATTTTTTTAATTTTCGCATAATATTGTATGTACTGTGACGACCGGACGCGAATCCAGGGTGAAAAGTTTGGCTGGAGGAGAGAAAGTGGCCCGTAAACGTAAACGGACACGTGTGTAATTCCCGGCAAACGCAACGTAACTACCAGCGAACACAGCCAGCGATTCGGTGAAATGATGCTCGCGGGAAAATGAATTCAGCGAAAGTCCGTTTCGGAAGCTGACGCGCCGCGCAACCTTCATATTTTTTTAAGTAAAGAGCAACTTTCATATTTTTTAGACTTCGTTGTATCATCGATCTTTCTTGTTTTTTTATTTTATTTTTATTTTATTATTACCGCTGTGTCAATTTGGCACCAAAGGGACAAATTCAGTTCGCGAAGTGAGGGACGGATGAGGGTTAATGACTCGTCAACAAAGCCGCGAACAAGATTACCGCAAAGGAAAAAGTCGCTTCAAATGGCCTCAGGAATCAGCCTTTTGAGGGAAGTACAATATTTTTCGGACACCCTGTGTGAACGTAGTGTGGAAGGCGACCCAAATTTGTAGGAGCACATTGTGAGGAAAATCAAGGTTGAGTGGTTCGTGTGAAACGATCGTGAAGTGAGAGAAAGCCTCGATACACATATTAGCGTTTCGAGTACGCTTTGAAATTGTTCCAACTAATGAGTTAACAAGAAATTAAAGTAACGCACAACGCATACGGAGTGGAACACGTACGGAAGAACAGCCAACGCATTCTTGATAACATTGATAAATGCATGAATAACGCTGTTTGAAGTAACAGACAACACGATACCAACATAATCTGACGCATTCATTCAATGTTACTTCCTTTGTTCCTTGTTCCTTCTATGGATTTTTGCCGGTTTAATGTGTACGTGGAAAGAAAGCAATTTTTCTTGAATAATTCGCCATATAAATGCGTTTTTGCCACTTGAATAATCATGGTGAGTTACCTGTCGTTTTTTAACAGGTTTCGTTAGTTTTAATGTCAACAGATTTTTTACTTCTCCTAATACTAACTAAAGTCGATAGAACTACTATGCATAAATCTTCAAACAATGTTCTGTATAAATAAAGAAATGTAATTTGTAATGACAAATTGTCTATGAACAAAGTACATATTTTAGATGTTCTCATTAACGTGTATTAAAAATATTTTCATTAATCGAATAAACGTAGATGTTTATGTTCCAATTATAATGTAGTACAAATACTGGATCATTGATCTTAAACGTCGAACCAAAAAATGCACAGAGGAATTATAAGATAGTAGTAATTATAAAAAACCATTTAATATAGTTTCCACTGAAATAGGAGTTATCATATTTGATTTTTATGCATTTCTGACAAAAACGAGTTGGTGTAATTTAAAACAGTGAAAACATTAGAGGAATTAAAAGATGCTATTATATAATTTTCGACCTATTAAAGGCATTGAGAAGGTAAATAAATTTCTATTTCGCTCCAGTTTGTTGCAAATCAGGTAGAAAGTTTTTATACTGCATAAAGATCCGCTGTCTAATAATTACTTACCGGACTCCGGATTTTATGTATTTCTGACAGTGATAAGTAGATGTAATATAAAACACAGTGTTTAAAACTCTATTAAAATTATGAATGGCAAATATAAAGTTATATTTAGCTGCTGTGTCTTGAAATTGACACTTGCGTCAACATTTCATTATGTATAAATATCCAGAGTCTAATAATTACACAACTTGAGAAGCCGTGCGAATGATTTGATCGCTGCTTCTGCTTGTATTTCATTCCCCATGATTTTAGCAGTTGCTCGAACGAGTCCTTTTTCCTTGCAGCAAACACACAATTTGTAGCTGACTGTGCAACTCACAATCAGTCTATGAAAGTGAAACAGAGCCAATTCGCTACTCTCGCTACTCTCATTTATTTGGATAACAGGTTTACGAGAAATGTAACGGACACCGCGCATGAAATATTAATTTTTCTTGAAATATCACGGCACGCGGTGTGATTCCAACTAACGAAGAGCAAAACTGCAATTAGACTTTCTTTTCGCGCAAATTAGTAAATCACAGAGTCGTTGTACACGTGACGCTGATAGCGAACGTATCGAGATTAGGGCTGTTACTTTCCTTCGAAGGTCGAAGATTTTCAAAGTTCGATGCTTCGAATTTCGGAGCTTCGGTTTCAGAAGCTTCGAAGGTGGTGAGAATCGAAGTTTCGAAGCTTCGAAATTCAAACCTCCGTAGTAAATATTAGAGGGATTAAAAGAAACGGAGTTTCGGAGCTTTGGACTTCGAAATTTCGCTGCCAAGTTATTTTTTATACAATTACAGACACTCCTATGTTTCGAGAAAAATACGTCACCACAGCTAAAAGATTGATTCAGTTACAACTTCATACGATTCGAAGACTTCGAAGCTTCAATAGAAAATTCCCTTCGTTCTTTCGAATCTTTGAAACAGTAATAGTCCTTGTCGAGATTAAGGCTGTTATTTTTCTTCGGAGCTTCGAATTTCGGATCTTCGGTTTCAGAAACTTCGAAGGTGATGAGAATCAAAGTTTAGAAGCTTCGAAGGTGGTGAGAATCGAAGTTTCGAAATTCAAACCTCCGTAGTAAATATTAGAGGATTAAAAGAAACGGAGTTTCGGAGCTTTGAACTTCGAAATTTCACTGCTAAGTTATTTTTGATTTTTACAATTACAGACACTCCTATGTTTCGAGAAAAATAATCCACCACAGCTAAAAGATTGATAAGTTACAACTTTATACGATTCGAATCCTTCGAATCTTCGGAAAAGTAACAGCCCGAGTCGAGATCCATTACAGAGATTTGGGACGCGTGCAATGCCATCCATTACACGTTGAACAGAGTGTTGTTAATTGTTCTAGCCAGCGGAGAATCATGTATGCTGACGACAACGCGGGATAATTCTGATTACTTTCGGAATACAAGGCCCCGACAGCATCGATCTCCGTGAGATCGATCTCCTGCACGATTCCCTCTCGTAAAGTCGTAACTCGCAATAAGAAAAATCAAACGATTACACTCCCGCTCATAAATCTTCGGATACCTCTGGTCACTGTCCGTGCAGAACACAGGCTGTTGGACAGTAAACATGACTTTACTGTATAACAACATAAAGTATGAAAATATTGATCACGTGGAGGCCAAGAATAATAGAAACTGTAACAAAGAAACGTGGCGGATTCTTCGAGAAGAGAAGAAAATATAAATATTTTTTTACTTCTTGGTAAGATTTATCATATTTGAGTGCAGTATCATTTTCTTCACACGTAAACCTTTAAATAAGGAAAAATTTGTTCGCATCTTTTATTTTTATTTTTTATTTGTTCGCAACGATTATTTCATGTTTATAGAGTTGAAAAGAAATAAGATCACTAGACCTGCGGATGTTTATGCAATTTTCAGTTTTTGTAGACGAACTTTAAAGAAGTGGACTAAAATAGAATCTCAATTTCCGTGGTAGTAGCCGTTAGATCTGAAATCAATGAAAATCGTACTAAATTCTGTCATATTTTATATCCTAGCATTTTTGACGATTTTCAATATAGAAAAATTGCATAAAGATCCGCAGACTTGTGAGCGTGAGTGTACGGTCAGATTGACCGCAAAACAAATGAGGCATATGCGTAGAGGAGTAATAACGCGTCGACTACAAGAAAAGAAGAGAAGAGTCTTAGTCGCGCGACAACGTGAGAAGCGGAGAAATAAATTCCAACAAGAGATTTCCTTCGAAACCTCGAGGTCGACGCCTCTCACTGGAAACGCGACGCGACACGATGTGTTTTCATTTCTGCATCGATGATTCACCGAACTTCACCGAGCCTTGCGGGCACAGGACCCGAGCACAGGCTGTTCTGGAAATGCCGCGGTGGCTTGCGCGTTTGTCGGTAGTTTGCATTTATCATTGTACGGACGCGCGATTCTGCGGACCACGTCCAGGAGGTTTCCAAGAAAGCAGACTGAAAATAAGCAGCTCCGTCGCGCTCGCTAGATTCAGCTACAAAGTGCCGACCACGTATTCCGTGTTCGACGTACTCGCTGTGGCGGACAACAGAAACTTTAAATAAAGGGTTTTTCAATAAGGACATAACAATTTTAAGTTTACATAAAATACAGAAAAATTAAAATATCCGGCTGAAATTTATTAGTGTTGTAGCACACATGTTACAATTTTGTGTGGAATTCGATGCTCTGATTCTTTGAATCCAATTTTCAACTCCTTTACCACACATATCAGCCGGAATGTTGGTAATTTCGTGTTCAATATTGTTCCTGAGATCGTCTACGCCGTTTCTAAATTCCCTTAATGAATTTAATAGAGGAGAAATCGTATATCGACATCTTCAATATGTAAAATTCTTCAACAATTTTCAATTTCATCTTCTCAATTTTCCTATAAATGCATAAAGATCCGCAGCCCATTTATAATACACCGTGAAAATCACCGGAAAAGAGGAAAGGCGACATTTCTAACGATTTGCCAATAAATATTGCAACGAAGACCCAACAAAATGCCAACCATAAATGCTACCAGGGCTATTACAATTTACTGTGGCCACTTTTTTCCGTTGAATAAGCTTCGATGTTTAAAGTCAACAATCGTTCAAATAGCTGCATTCTTCTGGTGAAAGTATTTATATAATCGGAGAAGGAAAAGTCCGGATAATCTCTGCCGTCGATTTAAAAATATCCATACCAAAAAAAGGCTTCTGGATCGAGAACGTACGGGGGGAGGTACCAACACCCAGAGTTGGGCATTAATCAGTTAAAATTAATGTAGCCATACAAAAAATATAAATTTTCTTTTCTCTTCTACGACATTTTTGGGATGAAGACATTTTAATCACTGTAACCGTAGAGAAAATGATACGGCAAGGGATTAATTGTTATTGTAATTATATTTATTATATATTATATTTAGAATAGGATATCTTCATTTTATTTCTTCTCGCTTTTGGTGATCCAAATTAACTAAAATGCGTTTGAGAGCTGTTCGTAATTCTTTTAGCATCTAAACAATAAACTGATAAATAAATATAAATCTGATCTCGTGTGAAGGTAAGGTTAACATTGTATTGAATATTGTGTGTCTTTAAAACTGTCGATATTGTATTGCTAAAAGCTATCTCTGTACACAGGGTATTCTGTTATTGAGATCTACGTTTTGATTCAAAGTGAATTTTCCACAGATGTACTGCGCCAAGGGACATTGGATCGCGTTTACGTCAACTTAAATATATGACTCCACTGCCTTTATCTACGTGAAAATGTTTTCCATTCCGAGTATGTATGTTACATGGAAAAATTTTACCGAACGTAGACAGATAAGCTAATGCGACTGATAAAACGGTACAATGGCAATGCAAATGTATACTTCTGTTTTATTCTGTCCAATCTGTCGCGAAAGATTGGTTAAATTAAAATCAAAAAATGGTTAAATTTTCTACAATTAGAAACAGATGGTGACTATATGTATAATTGACTAACAAAGTTGTATTCTTTAAAATTTAACCATTGAATTTTATTTTCAAATCGGGCACGAACTTATGCAATGTATAATAGTATAAATAATTATGTGTAATGCACAATTATACATAAATATAAACATAAATACATTAATAAAAGTGTCGAACTACAATATCGCTTTTTGGTGAAAATACTAATTGTGTAAAAGTGAAAAATAATTTTTTTCTTTTATCATACGTAAAGAAAACTAACATACTAGGACAATATCGCTTTTTGGTGAAAATACTAATTGTGTAAAAGTGAAAAATAATTTTTTTCTTTTATCATACGTAAACAAAACTAACATACTAGGAATGAATCATTCACAACTACTCGAACGGTTTCCCAGGATAGCAATGTTGTAGTTGAATACTAAAACCAGTCCTCATAACAATCACGACATCACTCAACAATACATTATTATCTACAATAATTTTTAACACGTTTGCTGGTGGTTCATTGTCTGGGTTTTATATTTTGTGTCACGGAATACTAGTCTCTTTGGCTACTAAATCATCGGTCTTCGGTCTGCAGTGATTGCAGTAAGATTACTAAGCGTACATCTGGTCATCTCTTTTGCAAAACAGACTGTAATTATTCGAATAAAAACCATTAATGTCAACAAAAACACGATGCATTTATTGGTAACATACGCAATAGACTTAATTTCTAAAGTGTTTGTTATTGCCATTGCTAGTGATAGAATTTCTATTCTCTTTTGGATATAATAAAACAAAATTGCATATAGATAGCTATAGGTAAATAGACTGGATAATTATTCGAATAGAAAGCCATTAATGTCAACAATAACACGGTGCATTTATTGCTCAACTTACGAAATAAATTTGACTTCTAAAGTGTTTGTTATTGTCATTGCTAGTTAAAGTATTCGTATTCTCTTTTAAAAATAATAAAACAAGATAGTATATATAGATAGATAGATAAATAGAATGTAATTATTCGAATAAAACTATTTACACATTAGCTAGCAAACTAATCCTTCTAACGCCTAAGAAAAAACTCGAGCTGTTGGGTCCAATTTTGAAAAAGTCATTCGTTTTTAAAAGATGCACGAATACTTTGTACAACCATTGTAGGTTTCGTAGCAGATGAGATTAGCTAGTAAAACTAATCCTTCTAACGTCTAACATAAAACTCGAGCTGTTGGGTGCAATCTTGAAAAGGTGATTCGTTTTTAAAAGGTGTACGAATACTTTGTACAGCAACTGTAGGTTTCGTGGCCGATGGAGTAGAGTTACACAGTTACAGCTGAACCGTCGCGTCGAAGACGCACCGTGAATTCCGAAGGTCAAAGGTGAAAGTGAATAACGAAATAGGGTTGCTACGATGTCAAGAACGAAGAAGCGGCGACGACGGCGGCGGCGGCTCTCGGCACCAGTTGAATGGAAACTGGCGGCGCTTCACGCACTGATTCTTACGTAACCGAGGCATTGCCGGGACTGGGACTAACCATCCTAATTACCCGGTTGTCCAGCGTGGAAGCGATTCAACGGTAGACACAGACAGGCTACGCTCGATTGTCAGCTGTCTTCTCCTTGCTCGCAGCGCGGCGATTCCGCCTGTTTATACAACGATTCTAATCGCACCTATTAGCGTTCGGACACGCTCGTTTCACGGAGCAACTAGTGGCTCCGTCCAATTCATACTTTCTTCTTTTCGTTTCACTCTTCATTGCATATCCGGGATATCAATCGAACGGCTTGATTTCATGTCTTTCACTGTCCCGGAGCTAGTGAATAACGGGCTGTGCTAAAAAAATAACGGGAATTTTCAGTTTTCCGACAAATATTTCATTTATTCGTCTACGCGAGCGTTATCCCCTTCAAAATTGTTCTCCATTGAACAAAGTTGGGTAACAATTTTAAAGCGGTGTAAATTTTAAAGGGGAATAAAGGGGGTTTCTTCACCAAGTGGGTTTTAAACCCATTGCATTCGAAATGTTTATTCGAATAAACTTTTTGCCCAACTCTGCCATTAGATATTACTAGACAGCGGATATTTATGCAAAATAAAAACTTTCTACCGGAATTGCAACAAACTGGAGTGAAGTGGAAGTTTATTTTCTTCCGAATTTGTATATGAATAAAATTAAATCTGTTAGTTTACTTTTTATCCTGTGTTATTCTTCACCCCAAAAATTTATTAAAAACGAGGCAATTTATGAAATTCATTTATCGGGGTCTAACAAGGAAAGGACCCCAAGTGTCCGACCTCGATTTTGATAATTTTTTCTGAGACGATGGTACATATATGGATCCCTAACGATGTCTGCAAAATATTAGGTGTACTTAAACGAGCAAATCTCCAAATGAATTTTTGTCTTAGAAAAACTAAGTTCCCTGCATGCTCCTGAAGTTTTGCCATTTAAATTCGGGACACCCTGTATATTTTTGAACGTACTATTTTGATGTCAACTTCGAAAGAGTTTCACTGACAAAAAATCATACTATCGAATAGTTTGCACACAGTGTTCAAAGATAAAATAGATAAAACATTTTTATGTACTACTAACGATAAGGAAGAAATACAGGATTCAATGTTAAAAGAGAATGATTGAATTCGTCATGCGATTGGTAATACGAATGTTATTGAAGAGACTGTCACGGAAAGACCTTCCATCTCCGATCATGCAAGAAATAAGTGATAAATTAAGCCAGCGGCAAGAATAAACAGCACATCATCTCTTGTTAACCTCATTGCTTGAATTTAGAGTAGATCGCTTTTCGTAACGATAAACTACTCTGAATTGATCCGGGCAAAGGACGTACCATTTGTATTGTCCGATATTTTACAATTGCCTTGCACTGGCCACTGGCTATGCTGAGGAATCGTGACACGGCAAATGTCGCGGGGAAGTGATAATAAAAAAAAAGCTAGATAGTAGCATTGACAGCTTGGTGTAAAATAATACATTAGGATATAGTTGAACGATAACCGTTCGCGGTACGACTATTTCGTTCGAAAAATGTAGAACGCACAAACTACAACTTCGAAACTTGAGTTTACGTATGCGCCAATATGCATGCGAGAAGTTCTCGGAGAATTTTCCTCTGTTGAATTACTAAATCATTGAAATGAGTTTCAGAATCGTGATGCGTACCACGTATGTACAGAAGAACGAGTAAAATTTCAACGTATCTCGAAAATATTGGGTTTGCGCTCAAGGTCTGGTTAAATGAATTCCAATTTATTCATCTATGCGTCGGCCATTAAGTTGTACAGCAATTTTCCTATGGTTTTACGAACGATTCGCTCCGCGAAGAAATTCTGACGCTTTCAAACGAAAAATTGCTTTGCCCTCGGAAGAAAAACAACAATAAATAAAAAAAGAACTGGGGAACATCGGAAAATGTTGAAGAATGAAAATGATGAAAAAGATTTTAGGCCAGCAGTGGATTAGTTTCACCTTAACGAGATAATCGAAAGAAGAATGAAACTTCTCTCTGGCTCCTGTGTCTTGCAATCAATGGAACCCCATTTCTTATTTTGCATAAAGATCCGCAAGTCTAGTCATTAGGTTGGACATATTTCTTCTCGGTGGTTCTATTAATGAATTTTGACTCTTTTCAAACGAAAAGTGGCTTTGCACTCGGAGGAAAAACAAAAAAGGAACTGGGGAACATCGGCCATTAGGTTGTGCAGCTATCTTTCCGGTGGTTTTATTAACACTAAACCTGCCATTACCGGGCAAATGATCGTTTCCACATTTTGTATTTTACAACGATTGAATTTCTAAGAATGGTTCCATTGGAAATGATTATACACGATAGAAAGAAAACCAACAACAAGAAAGAGGAACCGGGGAACATTTTGGCCAGGCGAAGGAAAGCATAACGAAAGAAATCCGAGTTCCCAAGGCGAAAGTGAACTCCGATTTCTAGAAACGGTAAGAAACAACTTTGATTCGCGTCGATGTTCCCCGGTCGATCGAGAATGCTGGACATTGTGATGACCAGTTGCGTGGGTACTCCGCCATGCCGGTGGATCGTGAGATCGAATGATCTGGATCGAAGCGTTGTAAGCTTGGCATGCGTCGAACAAACGTTTTCAAGGCACGACTCCTCACGGTTCTGCTCTCTCGACTCTCGATTCTCGAGACTCTCGACTCTCGGCTGACAAAAGAAGCAGAGCAGACGCAAGGAGAGGCAATGAACGCTTCGCTTTCCGGCGCAGAAGAGCGTGTCGCCCCTTTCGAGACTCGGCGCGCTGGTTTTTCCCTTTGCCGCAACGTGACCACCGTGCATGTGCACGGGGACGCGACTGATTGTAAAACGCGATGACTAAGAGCAACGTATGATTCAGTCTTGATAGCGAGCAACGTTCAAGATGGCGACCGACCGTGCAAAAACCGGATTCAAACTTTCAGAATCGATTCACTGCATTCTCTTTCTTTGCTTCCTGGACCGGTGTCCAATGGACACTGACGATGAATCCAATCGTGCACTGAGAAAAAAATCCTGTCGAAACAAGAAAAATATATGTTGATTCAATAAGATGTACTATTGAATAGTGCCAATATCATATGAACTTTTTTAATATTTAATACTATTGAATTTCAATAGCAAAACTCACTTCCGCCAATCATATAAGCCAATAGCTTGACCATCAATGTTTTCAAAAAAATAAGA
>CM052285.1:9666657-9733247 GCA_028455765.1 Lasioglossum oenotherae | reverse complement strand
TTTTTTTCTCAGTGTGGATTCGAGTCGACAAAGCTACACTCCGCAACGAAAAGATAGCATCTAATTTTGTAAATTTTCACAAATGTAGTTGAATAGTTACAGTTCTCGTATTATGTGTCGTATTATGTTCTCGTAAATGCTTGTTCTCTATCTATCTAGGTCTACAGTTTAGTCCACCGCTCGGATTTATTTACTCGCGACGGCCGAGTTTCGAAGGCTACGCCCCCCTCGTCCTGGCCGCGCGTCTATTGGTGGCGCCTAGGAGAACTACGACCGCCAGGGGGAGCGAGGGGGCGTAGCCCTCGAAACTCGACCGTCGCGAATAAGTAAATCCTAGCGCTGGTTTGGTCGAAAACGTAAACAGTGGTGGTGACTGCTGCGTCAAAATGATAGCACAAAGTCAAAGTGTGTTTCCAGTTGGCGTCAAGACGTCAAAGTTTTCAGGTCGACAATCATTTAATATTGTGCGTGTTCTAGAACTGAAATATTGTGAAATTTTCAACAATAGCTTACTTAAATTATATCTTTTCTCCTAATGAAAGTTCAAACGCACAATGCACGTGATTCACATGAAAATAGACTATTTTCTATACTTTTTTCGAGTAAACTTTGAATTTATTTTAAATTTCAATTGATGTCTTAATCAATTGGTTGCAGTTAAGGCCTCAGAATATATAAAATAATTATTTAATCTCTTAATTATTGGTCTTACACACACTTAGGGCATTTCACCATAATCGTTCGACCGACTCTCTGCAGTGTAGAAACCAGGTGTCCGTGGAATCTCGCACACATCTGTATCATCGACGATGATTAAAAGCCTTACTTATTGTTAGATAAAAAGTCTTTGTCATTTATCTCTCGAGGACCTCGAGAACATTTTTAGCAACGCAAATATAATAGCCAGGCTCTGGGGTCGAGTGTTTTTTCCACATTGACGCACTGGAAATATCAATGTCATGGTTGTCAACTTTATTTCTGTTCATGAACAAACTTTTCATGAGGAATAGAAACAACAAGACCTGTTTTCAGTGTAGCTGTGCCAAGCAAAGGCTAAAAATATGTCCTGAACAAATGTAGCGTGTTTCTTACCGATTCGTTTTCAACTGAAAATTTATCAACCCAACTGCTTAAATATATCTAATTTGTTGGAAATTTAGTGTAGTGTAAATGTGCAAAAAGAGGTATACACTTATCGCAATGTGAAGATTGTATAATTGGGACACTCGTGTCGTTTAAGTCGAGACACAAACTTTTTATCTTTGTTTTGCATACAGACGTCATTTTTGTAAAGGAAAACCATGTTTCAAGTGTTTTTATGTAAAATAATGCAATTGTTAAGGCAAGGACTGTGTCGAGACGGTGAAAACGTCCAATCGTCGATGACAGCCAATGAAAAGCGCCATTTGAATTGCTAGATAATCTTTTCTCTGAGACAGCCGCCGATAAAAAGGAAGAAAAGCGACAGCGAAAAAAAAAAACACCATCCAAAAAAAGTCAAAACTACTGTTTTGATGTGCGTTCAAATACTTTCGTGGCTCACTGTGCCTGAAAAATTTGATTTTGTTCGATCTCCAAGGAAACTGTTCCACAGATTATTCGGTCTCTATCGAGGGCAAGTTACGGTTCGATCGTTTACTTGTTGCGTACAACGTAAAAGCTCGATATACGCGGCAGCATGCGAGTCGAGCCTAAACAACTCTAGGGACACGTTAGCCCATGATCAATGTACCACTCTGACTCGATACGATTATTCATCGCAGAACAATAGAAAAAGTCGACCGGCTGCAGCAACCCGGTGTAGCGCGTGTCTAGATTGAAGGCGAACCGGAATACCGAAAATAAATTACAATTATGCACATACAGTGACTCAAATTAATATTCTACGAATGTTTATGCAATTTATCATTTTTGTCGACGAATTTTAAGAAAGCGGAATAAGATGGAATCTTATTTTCGGTGGTACTAGCATTTTTAGATCTGAAATCAATTGAAATCGTACTAAATTCTGTCATATTTTATGTCCCAGCGCACTTTTAGGAGATTTTCGAAAGCCATAAATGCATAAAGATCCACAGTCCAGTTGTAACTTTCATTTTTTCACAAAGTAGTCGGCACACTTTTGATTTCTGTTTGTGAAACGATCATATTCCTGAGCTCGAATAGTACTTTATTATATTTATTATTAGTAGACTGCAGATTTTATGCATTTATGACAAAAATGGGTGAGCGCAATTTTAAGCAGTGGACATATTAAAAAGAATTAAAGAAGAAAGAAACTTTTATTTCGCAACAGTCCTGCAATCAATGCAATGCATTTTTTATTTTGCATAGATTGTTCCCATTTTTAGTTGTTATTTGTTCCCATAATGTTCCTAATAGAGGATTTTTTTATATATTGACATAATATGTTAACAGTACTTTCAAATTCTTCTAATGTTTTTAACGTTTTAAATTACACCTACTCATTTTTGTCATGAATGAGAGTCTAGTCATAAGTTATGATTAAAAAAAGAACAAGTTATGTAAAATTAAGATCGCATTCGGTCTGGAAGCGATTTTATTTCCTGCTACTGCTTTTGTTAAAGCACACGAACATCGATTTCATTAACAAAATGAAATCGTTCTCAATCTTATCGTTGATATTCTTAGATCAATATTTACTAAATACCCTTCTCGGTCCCGATAACTTTCGTACCAATACGAAAAATAACACTTACTTCCCATATCTATCAGTCTATCAGTAAATCGCATCATATCGTCCGATTGGCAATGTACGATAAAATCATTCAACTCGCGTGACCTAAAAGCACGTTCAATCATTATTGCCCAAGGTATCCGTTGCCGACGTTAACCAACGGTCAACAGTCTCGAAAGGTCAGAGGTTGATTCGTTATACCTTTTTCTCTACAGTTTTGTTGCATTCCGCTGTGCACATACGCGAGATAACAACATTGGTCATAAAATAGATATAATTGTCAGTGCGGACGGATGAAGAATCCCAGTGTACTTTAAATAACAACACGACAGTAAAAACTGAATTGCGAAAGTTTACCAAGTAATATTATCATCCAGCAAAATTGTTGGAACAATCATAATAATCATTACAAAAACAGTCTTAATAAAAAATTGGAACAATAATAATTAAAATGCCTAAATGAATTTCATCGATTCGAATAACGTTTCTTTAAATATTCTACAAAAAATTATAATATTCTACAAAAACTGAATTGCGAAATTTTACCAAGTAATATTATCATCCAGCAAAATTGTTGGAACAATCATAATAATCATTACAAAAACAGTCTTAATAAAAAATTGGAACAATAATTAAAATGCCTAAATGAATTTCATCGATTCGTATAACGTTTCTTTAAATATTCGTTTGAATTTCATTCGATGGTTTCGAGAGATTCGGATGGTTGTGTAAGCAACGTTACGAAAGCACGAAAATTTCTGTAAAAATTATAACTTCAATGCGTTCCAACCAATGCAAAAATAATATGTCTAAAAACAACTCGACGGTAAAAATTGAATCGCAAAATTTTACCAACTACATCTCCAAAAACTAATAATAGTTCTTTTCATATAAATTGATTAAAATGTCTAAATGAGTTTCTTCGATTCGGTAACGTTTCTTTGAATATTTCTTTAAATATCCAAATGAATTTCTTCGCTTCGGTAACGTTCCTTTAAACACTCGTTTGAATTTCTCATTCGATGGTTTCGAAACTTTCGGATAATTGTGCAAGCACGTTACGACGTTTCCATAAAATTTGTGAAAATTGTAACTTCAACGCGCGCTCTGCCAATGCGAAAATAATTTCAACAAAATAATGTTTTTCAAGTTACTGCTTTGTGAGATTGAAAGACGACCCTGTCGCATAATATGCTACGACAATATTTAAACTAACCGTGTTCGTTTCCACAAGGAATTTCCGCAGTGTGGAGTCCAGAGAGAACGCAAACCGATGACTCGTGTTTTCGCATTATAGCTTAAACTAAAAGAGCTAATATTGCATCGTTCGTGCGAAGCGTTGCAGATATCACTCCATAAACAGGAGAAGCCAACGTGATTAGCGAACATTCGAGGATTTCCTCCCTATTGGAAATCACGTATGCGATACTAATTGCGGGAACCATTGTATTACATTTTTTTTTCTACTACCTTCAGCACCAAAAGTAATTTTCTGTTATGGAGTCGTATTGTGCAACAGACTTACGCAACTGAAGAAATAATTGTGTATTCGTTTAAGTAATACGTGTGCTACTTTGAATTCAATACCATAAAGCATTATCACATCGGGAACGATGTGTATGTAGGTTCATATACGTGTATGGTGGGTACGTGTGTTACCGTTTGGTAACGAATCGTCGTCGTTGCGTTAAACGTGATTGTTGAGTAACTTAATACAGTAGAGCCTCCCTTATTCGAACTGTCATCGGTAGTCATAAATGTGCCGTTTATTTTGAAACCGGCCTAACTCCATTTTCGAGAAAAATCAAGCTAGCAACTTTAATATTTATATTTCTACGTTATCTTTTAATTCTGAAGCCAATTGTAACTAATATATTTAAAATCACAAAGATTTTGTAAAAAGGAAATCAGTTGGTTAATAGAATGGTACAAATTTTTATTTTGAAAGTGGCCTAAGTCCATTTGTCAGTTGGTACTCATAAGTACCAAGTGATACCAAGTGATAGCTAGTTAACACTTTTTAATGGAACCCTCAACAGTGATAGCAATTTTCATTGTGAACTAACAAGTCACCCTAAATAACGTCATCTAATCGTAAGATTGCAATTTAAATTGAGGAAATTTCAAGCTTAAATTGAGGAAATTTTCAAGATTAAATTGAGGGAAATTTCAAGTTTAAATTCAGGGAAATTTCAAGTTTAAATTCAGGAAATTGTCAAGTTTAAATTCAGGAAATTGTCAAGTTTAAATTCAGGGAAATTTCAAGTTTAAATTCAGGGAAATTTCAAGTTTAAATTCAGGGAAATTTCAAGTTTAAATTCAGGAAATTGTCAAGTTTAAATTGAGGAAAATTTCAAGTTTAAATTCAGGAAATTGTCAAGTTTAAATCGAGGAAAATGTCAAGTTTAAATTGAGGGAATTTCAAGTTTAATAGAGATTGTAATGATTGTAGAGATTGTTTAAGATTGTAATATAAAAGAAAATGTCCATGCCGTCTTTTGGTACAGCATAATCACTGAGAATCCTATTATGTAATAGGCTTTCGGCAGGTAAAGTGTTAATGGGCGCCACTGTATATGTATGCAGCATTCGAAAGAAAGTAGAAGCAACGAAACCAGTAGCAAAAGGTGGACGAATCGGATCGATTGCGCCGTGCTGGATCGGATCGGATCGTTCGCTTTTTTATCGGGCCGTTTGATCGCTAGCAAGACTTGTTTACTCCATTCAAGGTAACGGACAAATTGCAGCCACGGAACAGCGATTGTAACAATGAGCAAGTGCTGCTCAGCACTGATGCATTGTATTACTATACACTGATCGTATCTGTTGTTCTCATATAAATGAAGGAATTAAACGACCAAGTATTCGCAGTATTTCAATTTCTAAAACACTTTCGTTCGAGTAAAACTGTTCCTTCTAATACTCGACTTAACATTCTGAAACACATTACGATTCCTAGGTCTAGCGTTAAAACACCGAAATTATGAACAATACTCGCGCTGCATGAACAGTACGAGTTTTCCAACAACGTAGTAGCTGCGGATGTTAATATCGCTCTTAGCATATCGGATTGTGAGTATGCAAAACACACCAAGTTTTGCAACTACATTTCCCACAACCGTTAAACCGCTTTAAATATATTGCGGACCTTCGTAAGGATATTGATACGGAGTCTTTAAAAACTGGTTATTTCGTAAACATCCGTGGTTTATTAATAATTACGCACTGCATTCGCGTGGCTATAAATCCATTAACGCTGTTACACCCCTCGTGGAATAATAAACAGGAGAACCTTTTTGAAATCGTCCGCGGCTACGACGCAGATCTGAGAAAAAGCACCCGAGCAAGGAAACCACATGCGCGTTTCATTCGTGTTTAGTGTTTGTAAAGAAGCAGGCATAATGTGAACATATGGGTGAACAAAAGTACATACGTAGTTTCCATGCTGTGCCTGTACGTTTTCTTTTTACCACGTTTTTCCTCTCGTTTCCTGCAGGTTTTTTGCATTTTCTGTGCTACGCTCTATCTATCTATCTCTCTCTGTGTCATATTTCCCATAAAATATACAGGAGAATAATAATTACTGGACTGCAGATTATATGCATTTATGATAAAAATGAGTAGGTGTAATTTAAAGCAGCATTATTATATTATGCACGTATATTCGTCTGATAAAATGCGACGACACAAACAGCTCCGTTATTATTACATTTCGAAACAAAGAAACGTCCTAAAAATCTTTGTGCAAACGCCAGTAGCACACAGACTCTCACACTATAAGCGATTTCAATTACTTCCCAAGGTTCTCCTTGAACCGACATACATGGTATTATTCAAGCACATGCATTGTGATTGCAAAAAGGGAACGACGATTAACTTCCGGTGCGAAACCATGCTTAAAAAAAAGTCCACATGGACAAACAACGCGTGCACAGTGAAACAGAAGTCAGTAATAACCTTTTATTACAAGCTGAACCGTTTCACCGTACAAAAGACAGAAATCGAAATGTCGGAGAATGGATTTTGCTCGCTCTTTACCGTTATTTCGTTTTAATTTCGAGTCGAATTTCGTTGTTGGTTCATCGTTATGTTATGAACAAATAGGAGCAACTTCATTTTACCTTATTATTAGGTTGGAAACTAAATTCGCGAATTAACGAAGAAGAAATAATTAGACTGCGAATCTTCAATGAAAAATAAAAATTGTCTGCATCGATTCCAAGGAATAGAAACTAAATTGAATGTTATTTCTTCCCTGAATGATTTTAATAGAAGAGCAATCATGTATTGACACTTCAATTTGAAAAGTTTTTCGACAATTTCGAGTTTCATCTACTCAATCTTGCTATAAATGCGTAAAGATCCGTACTACTGATAATAATCTATTTTTAGAGACGGCGACTACGTGCGCGCCCATTATTGCAGTTGCGTCTACTTTCAAAACATCGACTCGATAGAGAAATATTTTTATACTGATTTTCGGTAATTTACATGCGTGAGCGTACGCCCGTAATGGCTATCGAGAAAGGAGAATCATGGCCAAAAGCTGCTACGCAACTCGGTTTGCGTGCGGAATATCTTATCGATTGCTCGTTAACAACGTTGCACATCCTCTTAGCGAGTTTTCAACGTTTCTACCCCGTGCGGTTAATAAATTCCGTGGCCAGGACCTACCTATCTCTCTATTGTATCATAAACGAAAACAATTACAGATCTAGTGGTTATCCTGATCAAGAATACCTCGTTAGCAATATTGTGCAGAGACGTTCGCGTTTCACGTCTTGACCTAACCCAAACCGAAGTGAAATTTTCGAATGAAAAATTCATATAGCATCGCATGCTTAAAATTCATATAGCATCGGACAGTTTTGTTTAATCCTCGGCGCTAAAACGGTGACCCAGAGTCGCCACTAAAAGTTGCTGTACCATTATTCCAAATATTTTGTTTACATTATTAACCCTTTGCACTCCAAGCTATTTTAACTGGAACATTAAACATTTCTTCCGATCTAGAATATTTCAATTCCCTGTAATATTTCAATTCCGTGTAATACCTCATACAATACTCAAATGTTTAGTAATTGATTAGATACTGATATATTTAATAATGTAAACAATATCTTGAATAATGGTACAACAATTTTTAGTGGTGCTTTGGAGGGGACAACCGAGTGCAAAGGGTTAAACATTTCTTTCGATTTAGAATATTTCCATTACCTATGATTTTCGAAATTTTATTGTATACGAGATTGGTATACAGTGGGCTTTCGTACACCTTTTAAGAACTAATAACTTTTCTATAATTATACCAAACGATCGGATTTCTTATCGTCAATCAAAAGCATTGGTTTGCGAAATGACGTGCAGAAAAGATTTTCCAAAAATTATAATTTACAAGGTTACATGCAAATAGAAAAAAGGGATTTTTTAAAACTTTTTTATTTGAGCCCTCAATGAAATTTTTAAAATATATTATAAAATATATATTGCGGTAAGAATAAAGTGCGATTGCAGCTGACAGGTGCATCGGTTATCCTCTCTCCATCATGTTTTCCTATTTTTAATTAAAAAAGGGTTCCCAGAAACTTGTCCCAGTTCCCAAAATCGCCCAGTATAAAGCAGACTTCATGGCATCAATTCTTTCATGCAATTCGGTAGTTCGGTAACTATATAAACATTCAGTTAAACTAGATACGTCGATGTCACGTGACAACACACAATATAACGAAAACAATTTCTCACCGAAAACAAAATTGTAACCGGCGACCTGAATAACCGTAATAAGATGAAGTTAGTCGAGAGCAATAATCAGAGTGTCCAGAGAATAAATTGCACCGGAAGCCTACAACATTGCTGGACAGATAAAGAAAGAAGTTTTACTTAAAGCAACTAACGAGATCAGCCGAGCAGAAACTACGACAGCAACAACGATTCATGAAAGGTATCCGACGCGACGGCGCGGCGGAGTGAGGGGGCGCTGACCATTCGCATTCGCATCGATCGATCGCTGCTAAAACTAATGAAAATTTATAGGCACATCAAATGTTTCGGGTTGTTGCACAAAATTGTTGCACGAAAAAGCATTGGGTTGATGCATATTTAATGGCCGATTTTTAAAAACATCTTTAAGCAACAACGATTTCAGTCGACGACAGTGCTGCTCTTTACTTCACCGGACTCAACATTTGTGCCCTTCTCCTATGAATTATGATATATTTGGTATATAATCCAGTAGATTTGTACCCGGCGCGGATGCAGATCGAAGTTTCGATCCTGTAGGATCAATGGTTCAGGAGTTATGCTTGGTTAAAGTTGAGTATATTTCCAGTTTATGGAAATATGGCGGCACCCTTACCTGTCAAAAATGCTCAACTTTAAGCGACCATAGTTCCTCAACTATTGATCCTGGGGGATCGAAACTTCGATCTGCATCCGCGCCAGGTACAAATCTACTGATTCCGGACTAATCTTGAGTCCGGTAAAGTAAAGTTTACCCGACGACACAGTATTATCCGATAGTAATATTGTTTGTAAAGATGGTGCTGACATTTTACTCTTTAACTATTCTGCACTGACACTTTTACTTTTGTATAAAACTATAATTGTTACACTGTGAGGAGTGAGATGCAGTCGGTTAACGTTGTTGTCAAATGATGTTAATATCGGATAATACTGTCGTCGATTAAAGTCGTTGTTGGTCAAAGTTATTGTCGGCCAAGGTTGTCGTCAGCCAAAGGAAATTTCAATGAGAGATTAAAATTCTCAGCCGGGAATTCGAATTGGCATTGGAATCAGGCCTCGCTCAGGAAGCTCTGAATGTGCGCGCTTGTAGATTCTGGCTTTCAACTCAACGATTATTATCGTATTATAAACCTTTAGATACGACCCGAGACACAGGTAGGTTTGCTAAGGGCGCGATCACTCCCGGATTTATTGTCAGTGCGTCCTGAGGCCACTTTCTTGGGGCTCATTTCGATTTGTTCGACGTCAACAATATTTTACAACTTAATTTCTACCGTGCACAGTACAACGGACATTGGTTTTTCCAAGCCTGTCTGTGAATCGCTGGACGCTACACTACTTTTATGAAAAAAATTATTTTTGCATTGTCTAATAGCGAGGGCATGATGTGCCAACGTTCGGTTCTCAAAAAATATTTAACGAAGATATCAGAGCATGGTAAATATCGATAATTTAGTAAATAGGGGGCCTCGAGTCATGTGGGTTATTGCACCTAGCTTAAACTATTAACTGGCAAAGAGAATTCATCAAAAAAAGCTGTTTAACATCAAGTAATATGAACTATCTGATGAATCTTTATATTTTTATATTGTTCTATTTTTTCCCCAAGGAAATGATCACAACTCGAATATTAACAATTTCTCGAGAATGAAGAATTTAGTGTTCGAATACAGTTTTTGGATCGACTGTGTACTGTTGATAGTTTGAAAAGAAAAATCACACGGTTACACGGTCGGAGAAGTTACAGGCAGTTGATTCGAGGATTTACGACTTTCGTTCGCCGACCCATTTCGCTTCCACATTACGCCCGAAGTGGCCAACTTTCGCGCTTCATCTTCGTTCTTGAAACCACAGAGCTGGATCTCGTAATCGCGGCAAATTTTCCTTTCCCCGTGAACAATTAATTAATCGGCCGTCGCGCCGAGACGACAGAACAAAAAAGAAATAACAAGTCGTTAACAGCGAATTCATTATTCTGGTCACGCGGCGGAACACAACAGAATATCTCATTCTGAAATAGCCAACCGATACACACGGAATACTTATGCACCCGCGCGCTAATCACTATTCCTACCTTTCTCAACAAGGTTCGTGTTCGGAGTATAATGTTTTAGTAATGCTACGCCTGCACGCTCGGTTCGACATGCCTTTCTTCGAGTCTCACCTTTGATCGCTGATAAAAACAACTTGTTCCACGGGGTGATATTTAATTATATTGCAATATCACGACAGCGGGGCTCCTCCGCGATTCCAACAGCACCGAATCTTTCGTACTGGCTTGGAAAGAAAGTTCACAGCGTTATCAAATTAAGAATGCAAGATAAAATTAACTCTTTGCACTCGGTTGCCCCCTCTGGGGCACCACTAAAAATTGCTCTACCATTATTCAAAATATTGATTACATTATTAAATATATCGGTATCTAATCAATTATTAAACATTTATGCTGACATGCATATACATATTCAAATAGTACTTTTTTTATAGATTTAATGGTACAATCGACTGCATAGATTACAAAGTTGTAAAACAACCGTAATCCTCGAATACAAAATGGTATTTGTGTTCCGCGAGAGTAGTTGATTATATAAAACGGAAGTATTACCTTGAAAATCTAATTCTAGCCGCGCAAACAGTGTTTTATCGAGGACTACAAGACCCATTGTCAATGCAATCGACGATGTTGATCATAACTATGGATGTAAGCTGCAAACTATGTGCATATCTAGATTAAGCGTCACTTTGTCGTTCTGAATGTTGCTCTGATGAAATAACGTAAAATGTGAATCAAGTTTTGTATATTCCCAGCATTATTATTTGCCATATTTACATACTTGTATTCCGTGATAATTATAAGCATTCCTTTTGCACTCGGAGTAATTTTAACGTGAAAATTTTTCTTCCCAGCTAAAATATTTCCATTCCCTATGATTTTTTAAATTTTGTGGATATTAAATTGATATAATACCTATTGATATAATAGAATTAGAATACTATATTAATATTTCCTATTATTAGAATATTATTGTTTTTTTTAGAGTTTTAATATTTATATTAATATTACATATTATTAGAATATTATCATTTTTATAATTAGAATACTATATTAATATTTCATATTATTAGAATATTATTGTTTTTTTTAGAGTTTTAATATTTATATTAATATTACATATTATTAGAATATTATTATTTTTATAATTAGAATACTATATTAATATTACATATTATTAGAATATTATTATTTTTAGAATTAGAATATTTATATTAATATTATATAATATTTTAAAATATTAAACAATATTTTGAATAATGATACAGCAATTTTTAGTGACTCGGAATCACCATTCGAGTGCTAAGGGTTAAATTTCGGATCTTTATGCAAAATTGCTCGTAACTAACAGGAGAGTTAAGTAAAAATGAGTTTCATCTCTTAATAATTGTAGAAATTGTGAAACTCCTCAACTCCATACCGGAGGAAACAATACAATTTATTATTTCCTCCCCGGGAGCATTATCAGAACATATTTTTGTATTCTTCATCAATCTTCTCGACAAGCGTGATAACGGTAATCAACCTCGAAAGATAATCAAACATGTGTACGTGTAGATACGAAGCATCGGACTTTGTAGTCATATAAACTAGTTGTATTTTAAGAACGTGCATGTAAATGTATGAAAAACATTCTTCCTCATTACATACTTTCCAGTTTCTCGGCTCTCTGAAAAGCGCCTCGAATCTCTCGGGGCACCGGTTGTTTATCAGACGTCTTGGAGACTTGGCCTAAATCTTTCCTCCGCGAGCGGAATATGGCGTGGCGTGGAAAGTCGAGTATTTTTAATTGGAAAGGTGGATCCCTGGGTAAATCAAGCGTGAAAGTGAAATCAGGAGGCGCCACATAAAAAGGGAACGGTAGAACAGGAGGAGAACGATGGAGGGGAGAGACAAATAGAGAGAGGGACGAGGCCAGGAAAATGTTCCGTAGGCACTCTCGCTTTTTCACGTGTGAGGCAGCCTTTAGGCACGCTTGGAAACAGACGCGAGTGACAGTATAACCGTTGTGTATGGTGTAACCTATGTAACAGAAACTTGTGGCGGAAAGCAAGGTGCAACGTCGCGCCGCACAATGGGGAAAAGTGACCTAACTCGATTCAAAAAGAAATAACTTTCGATAGAAATGAGGTAGAGCGATGAATTTTTTTTTTAAATTAAATCTAAAACTTGGCAGAATATGGGAAAAATAGGGAGATTACGGTACGAACGGTTTTTAACCTTGAGAAAATTCGTTAAACTTTCACAATTTTAAGAAAATGTGGTTTCTCCGTTACCACGGGCGGAAAAAATTTTTTAAATTTTTGCTATATATCATTTCCCGTAGATTTTTTCACGCTGATTTCAAATCTGGTTTTAAAATTTGTCTACGACCTCAGGATATTGCAAAATCGATTTCTTGAATTCTACATGTTTAACGAATTTTCTCAAGGTTAAAAACCGTTCGTACCGTAATCTATCTATTTTTCCCATATTCTGCAAAGTTTCAGTTTTAATTTGAAAAAAAATTCATCGCTCTACCTCATTTCTATCGAAAGTTATTTCTTTTTGAATCGAGTTAGGTCACTTTTCCCCACTGTGCGCCGGTGCCGTCCTCCTCTCCTTTTCTTCGTACCGACACCACCAACCACACCACGCTTTTGTGTATCCAATTTCTTTTCAGGAATATGGGAACATTTTTCGAACGGTTCAACCGGGACTTTTTGCGAAAAGGATCGCGAACGGTAAACGGTCGAATGTTCGGCCGATAAAAGAATGAAGGGAGAAGGGCTAGCTTGCCTCTTCCTCGCATCTGTCGGAAAGGACCTGTGTGCATGAACAATTGTGAACAAACGCATTTTCGAATCGTTTAACAGAGCCTCTACACGTCCCACAGCGGGATATTTGGCCCGAACGGTCGGGAAAAGGTCGATTTAAAAATTTTTCGTAGGTTGTACAACTTTTCCTGTCCGTCGTGGTTAAAGGTCTGAAGAATAAGGCTTCTTGTAATCGAAATTCCAGAGTTCAAGATTGCTTCTCGAACTCCCTTAGATCATACAAACTCGAATGAAGTTCTGCTTCATACATTACCAACCGGTGATTATTGCATAATTTTGAAAAATCCATGCGAGATGACTAAACATCTTTTTATTGGAACCTTCTAATCTAATCTAATAGTTTCATTTAAGATTGCTATGTAAAAGAAAATGCCTACATTTCCTTTTGGTACAGCACAATTAGTAAAAATAGGCTTTCGGTAGGTAAAGTATTAAGCGATTCGATTACGAACGAAATTAACTGCTGGCCAGACGAAAGATTGAGTCAACTTGGTATGTTTCAAGTTTATACTGATCGGTAGACTGCGGATCTTTATGCAAAATAAAAAATGTCTACGTCGATTCTAAGACAGAGAGGTTACAAAAAAGTTCTTTCTTGTTTTAATTATTTTATTGAACTGAAACTAATGCGTTGATGTTCTTAAATTTTTAAATATGTCCACTGCTTTAAATCGTACGTACCAATTTTTGTTATAAATGCATAAAATCCGTTAAATTGATGAAGTTTTATAATGAATATTCAATTTGTCTCATGAGCATCATCTAGTCGAAGTATAGTTTCTCGAATTCGGTCAGCCGCAGCTTCTGGCGAACTAAATAATTAGCTATACTCTATAGATGTGTCATACGCGATCCGTGGATGCATAAAAAGAAGTATTATAAGAAGAGGAAATAGATTTCCACAGGATTGGAATGATTGGCATGATTCATTTTAATGAACGTCGAACGGCTGTTTCTCAGAAATATGGAAACAATGTTCGAGTAAGGTAAGAAGATTTCTGAAGACCTCGAAGTGTAATCGATGAATCCGTTCTTATAAACAAGCAAAAAACATATGTATACCTGGGTAAATAGATGGCCAAGAAGCCAATCAGTGTAAAGCATGCTGCTACGTATATGCGAGCATCAGCCGGGTATTTTAAGTGATCGTGTGAACGACGTTCAAAAAAGATTGCGCGACATGTCGTTACGAAATCCAATTTTTTAATTTGTAAACAGTGAAAATATTCGAAGAATTTCAAAATACCATTATATTAGTTTGCACCCATTACCGTATTTTGACAAGCCAGACTCGTGATGAAAGTTTCCAACAAAGTAAAATAAAATACAGTTAAATAAAAATAAAATTTGATTTGTTTGTGATCAATATTTAAGCATTGAAATAAATGTAGCCATACAAAAGATATCATTTTCTTTTCCCTTCTACGACATTTTCATGCATAAAGACGTTTCAATCACTGTAACTATAAAGAAAATAGATTTCTCTTTCAGACCAGTTCGTTGCAATTCAAGTAGAAAATGTTTATTTTGCATAAAGATCAGCTGTCCGCTAATAAAATATTATTGGTAAGAACGGTAAATATTGTACGAACAATATCGTATCAACGGAACGAAAATTTTAAATAACACGTGCACATTTCATAAACGTAGATTTTATGTTGTCCGATTATGTGAAAGTTGTAGGATACGTTTGCATGGATAATTTTGTAGGCGTCCATTAAGCGATAGCTTGACAGACCACTTTTTCATAAAAATAATAAGCTGGAACATGGTTGTGGAAAATTATGTTCATGAAATTTCTCCGACGACAGGAAGGTCACCCGTTTGTGAAATGCAAATTTGTGAATGTACGGACGAGAACGGCCAGAGAAGCCCCTATATATCTATACGCTTCACGAACCTTTTGTTCGGCAAGTTTCTTTTCAGGAATATGAGAAATTCTGTAACGTTCCGCCGCCCGAAAAAACCACTCGACCGACGCCCCTACGGTTAGTGTTACAGTTTGGTTAATGCATTTCACCTTAGAAACAGCAACCGGTTTAACGTATGTCTTGTAATTAGGGTTTCTGTGAGAAAACGTTACACCAGCTCCCTCGACATTGCGCGCACGCACATTAGTTCTTAAAGCTGACATACGAGTACCTCCACAATTTACAAAATCCTCACGATTCTAGTGGAACATATTTTATTTAAACGCAAATTTCATCGGAAAAAAGTCAACATCTTTATCTGTATCATCGGTATATAATTTTAGCGTGGTAGAATTATTTTAAACATCATATTAAAAGGAGAGAACAATTTCTAAATGAACAAATTCTAAATGACAGTGTTCAATTTCTAAGTGAACCTTCAAAATGTACTCTAAAAATTGAAGGATTTCAATTATTTGTACTATTTATTTTATCAAAGTGGTAAATAGAAACCCAGTGAAATAGTAAAAATGTTTATTTCTTAAAAATAAACCTTTAAAATGTACTCTAAAAATTTCAGGACATCTGGAATACATATTTTCTACTGTTCATTCACCGGAATGAGCTAGAATTCGCATTCCGGTAGAATAAGGACAGCGCAAGTGCAAACAGCTGAACTATGGAAATTATTACCGGCAAAAGTCCACTTAAAAATGGGTGCAAGGTGCAAGGTGCACGAACAACGACGCCGACCCTTCAACCTCTGCCAGGTTCTCTCGAAAATATGGGAAATTCAGAGGAGAGCACACGGTACAGAGGGGGACATGGACAATAAATGCTGCGCGGCATACATACGACTGAGAATAAAGAATGTTCTTCTATTCTTTTCTCTTCTCCGCTTTAAATCCCTTCGTTTTTTTTTTCATTTCCTCCTACCAGTATTCCCGATCGCCCTCGTCCTCGTTTTTACCACGTTTTTATTAGCTCGCTTTCTTGTTTGTTTGTTTGTTCGGTGGCAAATTTTGCAATTGATTTCAAACTAACTTCCCGATGAGCTAGAGGCTTGAAATTTTAAACAAATAGCTCAGAACTGGATAATAATGCATTATTCAAAAAAAATTTTTTTTAAAAGTCTATCCGTTTCGGAGAAATAACAATTAAATATTTTTCCACTTTATTCTCAATTTATTTCTCGACGGTATTGTTTTTCGCTTGTCCTTATAGGTCACTCGAGATCGTCTATCTCCCTCTTATTGTCCCGCGCGAGCTACGCCACGCACACAAACACCCTTCCCCTTTTACCTAACCCCTAGGTTTTCCCCTGCCCAACCTTCTTCACGGTCTTTCACGCAGTTGGTTCTCGTCCCATCCAACATAAATCCGACGCGGCGACGCAACAGGTTCCTGCACGTTGCCTGTGGCTCGCATCTACCGACGCGACGCCGCTTTTTGTTAACACTGCCGCATATTGGATACACATTGCTCGTTCAGACCGAGCTGCTCTCACACTTGCGAACGAAAATATGGTCGACGGTGCTTTACCGCCAGCAATTCCCTCCCGTATTATTTAACACGAACAATTTAACCAATAACAATCTAACACTAGAGGTTTACGGAGTTCTAGAAATAACTATTTCACATTATTTTATGAACATAACAAGAATGTGTCCATCTAGATCGGAAAGAAAGTTTAATTTCGCAGTTAAAATAGCTCCGAGTGCAAAGGATTAATAATCGTAAATTAGAATTTAGAATGGATCCAGTGTGTTGATCCTTTGCACTGGGAACTATTTTAACTCGACAATTAAACATTTCTTCCGACCTAGAATAATTCCATTCTATATGATTGTTTAATACCACATACAATACTTAACTGTTTAATAATTGATTAGATACCAACGTATTTAATTTAATTACATTACTTTGTAAGAGATGTATTCACCGTTTTAGGTCGGTGTGATCTTAACTTGAAAATTAAACATGTCTAGAATATTTCTCCATTCCCTATGATTTTTGAAATTTGATGGGTATGAAATTGGTAAATACCTCGTAAAACACTGAAGTGTTTAGTAATTGATTAGACACCAACATATTTAATAATCAGACTGCGGATCTATATGCATATAAATGGAAATGTTCAAAAAATGCTAGAATATAAAATTCGATAGAATTCAGTACTATTTTTATTTGTTTTTCATCTACACAGAGTGTTCCCATTAAAAATAGGATTTCATTTAATTGCCACTTTCTTCTTTGTCTATAAAAATCATTATACAATCTAATCATTATACAGTTTACCCTAGTACAGTACCTTTAAAAAGGTACTCTCGTTCAACCGATTTCTTCAGTGTTAAAAATCTACCGGCCCAAGCGTAAATGTCGATGCGAAACAGTTTTGTTTATTTACGGTATTGCCGGAAAAAAGTGTCATAGATCGAGCAACGACGACGACGGTTTCCAAAAAGGTAAATAATGTGGAATCCAAAGTCCAAATTTCGAGTAGCGACTTAGATGGTAATCGGCTACGAAAGTCGAAAGCCTTTCTCTATCGAACGAGTTTCGAAATCGTCGAGGTGAAATTGCCGAGGAAAGTTACGAGCTAGTGTAGCTGAAAAGGAAAGAAGGGAAAAAGTCACAATAAAACTCGAACGTCTCGCATTTGTCGGGTGCGACCAGCGAACAATGGGGTCCGTGTGTCCCGGTCCCGGAGTTGTTTTATCGTGTTCAACCGCCACGAAATAATTACGTTCGTCTACGTAGCGTTCGTGTAAGTATAGCTTCGAACTCGTAACGATTCGAGGGGAGAGCAGTTATAGAACTGTCTCGTCGTTAGAATAATCGTTTACTGTATGGACAATCGTGACCAGAGTATGCTTAGTTACGATCACGTTTGGCTACGGATAAATGAATGGAGACTCGATTCACCGAGGAAACAATTTATAGAACGATTCAGATATTTTTACTCGAGGACGCGCGCCCACGTGTTCCACCGCGTTTCCCGTTTGATACATTGCCCGAAATTTCAGTGTTTTCCCCTCGGAGTATATTTCTAGTCACGTTTATGTCCTCTCAATTATATCTCCCTCTTTTAACGCGAACGAAAACTACAGGAATACATGAAATGTTCTTAACCTTTTCAGGAACACTGCCATATGTCTGTACGTTCATTTTCGCTTCTGAATTAAAATTATTCCCAGCGAAAGAAAATCAAATAGTTCACCGCACGTGGATAATATTTTAATCATTTCCTGTTTAGAAAATTTGTCCCTGAAGACGTTAACGATTTTCGTTCGAATTAGAGCGACACGACTCAAATGTATTTCCAAAGTATAAATTGTTTGTAGTTACTTGATTAAATGTTTCTAAAACAAGTATAATAATTAACATATAGATTTTGTGGTGTACTTTATAACTAATGTACACGACAATTAACACAGTATCTAAATAGTAATAAATTATTTGACGTTTCTAAGCTGGTTATGTACAATTGAAAAATTGGCAATTTTAGGTAATTTTCCTGTAAAATTTCCTTTCTTTAACTTATCTCGCTTTCCCTCTGAATGAACGAATATGTATAAACATATGAAAACGTGTTTCTAACAGAAAATGATCATCATTTCTAAACAAAATTATGAAAAACATTGAAACCGTTTCACGACCAGTACCGAGTATAATTACATTTAAAAAATAACTTTGTCAGGTAAATATCAGTTTTCAGAATGTTTCAAGAAATTGTAGATATAATCGCGGATCATGGTGCATTTATGGCTTATGAAAATGTTCAAAAATTGCTGGAGTATTACAAATGCGATGATCCATGAAAATAGGATTTTATATGGTGCCACTTTCTTAAAATCATCCTATAAAATTTGAAAATTGCATAAACATCCGCAGTCTGGTCATATCGTTACGAATTTAATTAGATGTCTCTGAGAAAATTGATTTTTATTTCCTGTCTCTGCATGGTGTGCTTGAGAATCTCCGAAATTTGAATAAACATTACCGTGCAGAAAACATAATACACATGAACGAGCTGATGAACACATAGAAAATTGTTATCCGGTTTTCTCCTGCCGCATAACAAAGGCATTTGTATTCAAATTAGAATATATCACAGGGCACGAGACAATTTTATTCCCGACGTTATTGCCTCGGCTAAATCTGTAATCTACGATGGAACAACGGAAGAAGAATTTCGACGCGAGTTCCCAAAACACGTTTGCGTTAGACTGTATCGGCATACATTAACAAATATGTGCAAACATCATTTACAGAAACTAGTTGAATTCACGTACAAACTGGAATATCGCGAGTCACATCATGCTGAAGCGTGTAACAGAACTTCCGCGTTCAAACTAGACTACTTGAACTAGAACTTTAAAACAGTTTTACAGTTTGCTTTAAAAACAGTTTTATTAAAATGTACGAAAAAAAAGTTCTTTTTTACCGAGTGCAAAATATAATACTAGAATATTATGTAGAACATCACGTGCTCCAATATTCACAAAAATATGTAAAAAATAAATCAAAACTATGTTCATGTTCCCTTATAAAAATGACAAAATAGATTTTATTTAAAACGGTCAGAACATTCGAAGAATTTAAAGATATTGCTACATTATTCTCAACCCATGAAAAATATTAAGAAAGAAAATAAATTACTGTTTCCCTCCATTTTGTTACAAATCAGGTAGAAATCATTTAATAAAAAATCATTGTTATATCAATCATTGCAAAATAAAAAATTGGAACCGGTCAGTTCGGTCGGTGGTGGTAGATTTAGTACGATTAGTAGGTTTAACTATGAAATATGAGTATCTCTCCTTACACAGCGAGCACAAACAAATTAATCATAATCGAATGCACGAGTGATTATGCACATGTGTAAAAATGTATCTATAGTTTTCACTTATAACTAGATTGCGGATATTATGCAATTATGGCAAAAATAAGTAGGTGCAATTTAAAATAGAATAAAGATTAAGAGAAATCTATTTTCGACGTGACAAGACATTACCAACCGGTGATAATTTTGAAAAATCTATGGTACTCCTATGGCCCTCCTTCCTAAAATTAATGTACAAAATCTTTATTTTGCATAAAGATCAGCTGTGTACCTTTATCACTGACTAACGTAACCGTTTTACGTAATACAAGTGAAAAGTGTTGAATATTGTGTACAATACCGAAAATGTTATTGAATAATATATGCGCAAACGTTTATACTGGATATAAGCGCTGCATAATATTTCATCGCGTACGCACAATCCGCTGAATATTCGAGTTCTCGTACTTTCGAGTTGAACGTGTGAAAACGCGATGGCCGTATTGCGGTGTCGATGAAACCGCAGCATATTTTTCGCGCGAAAGAATCACGACCGCGGATTTCAGAAGAGAGCGAGCGCGCGCGCGCGGCAAACGACGCACAACGGAAAAACACGAAAACACGTCGGACGTTGCGTACGGTGCGAGGTTCAGTTCGTAGCGGCGAACAGGTCATCGCAAGTTCGAGCGAATCGTCGAGTACGAATAATAACAATATCGGCCGCAGAACAACCGGCAATCGATTTGCCGCGCACGAAATTCAGAACAGACACGCTCTCGATTACCGTAACAGATTATGTATTATACCTCGCGGAGACACTATCCAAGGATTTTCCAAATTTCTCAAAGGATCATCGCGACGTGTATCTGACGCGCAGCGACAACAATAATAAACACGACCTCTGATGTTCCCCAGGAAACATTTCTTCGATTCTAAAGTGACGTGTACTCGTTCACTTCACCAACACCGATGATAAACACACGTATATAAAATATTAATGTGACTAGATGTTATAAACAAGTAAACCGAGCGACCAGAATGTCGAGAAAAATTGTACAATGATAATCTCTAGACAGTGGGGATATTTATGCGAAATAAAATGTTTGTACATCGTTTGCGTGGAAATCAAGCTGGATAAAGATTTACTTCTTAGTCCGATCTTATATAAATAATTTTGATCGATTGAAGAAACGTGTCCGTGTTTTTACATTTTTTAAATGTTTTCACTTTTTCAAGTTTCACCTACCTAACACTGCCGGTCAACATACCGGGTTTTATATTTTTCGTCTTACAATTATTGAGCACATATTTGAATAAAAATGGCAGAAAATCGAAATAGAGGCACGTCATTTCGCAAGGTAGAACATTTGAATCGCTTTCAGTGGTCGGTAGGTCTCGCGTTAATGAGAAATTGTCACTTCTGCTCGATTTGATTCGGTCGTGCTCGGAGCAAACCGAACAGAACACGAACCAACACCATTGCAGAAATGTTTGCGCCACGGTACCACCGAGTACCAGCAAGTACTACAACCGCCACGAGAAGAGAATTCAACCAGAGAATTTCTTGGTCTGATATTTATGCTACCATGTGCTAAATAGACTAGCCATCTTTCTTCATCGGCCAGTTTCATCGTATCATATTATCTCGATTCTCCTCGATATCGTGCAATATCGTAATTTTTCAATCGAAAGTGATTGCCAGAGATAGCGAACAAACAACGTTGATCGATGAACCGAACAGACAAGAACGAAACACACACACACACACACACACACACGGATCTTTCGATTCGCTAGAATAAAAAACCCTTTGTTGATTTAATCGCGGTTATACGGTGTGACCCTTTACAAAGTCGCAATTTTCCTTGCGACGTTCAACAAACAAAAAAAAAAAGAAACAGAGAAAAAAAATGCGACAAAGACGCTTCGAGAAACAAAGAGGTCGAAACAAAATCATTCGACACGGTGAAAGAAAGAGTCTTACCTTGAAAAGATGCTCGCTACACTCGAACATTGGTGTGCTCATGACGGCGGTCGACATGTTCCTGGCAATTTCGCACAGAAAAAAAAATACACTTGGGATTTGCTACGAGCGATCTTCTCGCGATCCGGCCGTGGCTAGATTTCTTCCTTATCGAGATATCTCGGAGCGACCGTACCGCGCGGCGTTGTACCAGCGAGTAATGGAAACCGCGGGATATAAAACTTCTTGAGAAACACAAAAACTGCCACTCGGTGATAATTCGGTCGTTGATTTACATTGGAAGCACACCCGGCGTTCAATTTTCTGAACTTGCGAGGAGACCAGATTCACGGTATCGAACACAACAACTCGAAACGATCGGACGAGTGTGCGTGTGTGTGTGTGTCTCCTATCTCTCTCTCTCTCTCTCTCGCTCGCTCGCTCTTTCTTTCTCTCGCGTAGAATATGCGTATAGAAGAAGCACGTTTGTCCTCGTTGTTACTCCGTTTGGTTCTCAAGCTTCTTTGCTAATGCGGCAGTCACGTGTCGAGGTCTCGGTATCACCGTGAAAACGAAAGACGATTGTATGGTGACCGGCGACTAAGAGGTACAACGTGCGAGAGAAACTTGGCGGCACTCTTTCGTATTTTTGTAGAATAAGCGCGGCTCCCTTGTACGGGAAAATTTGAAAGCTCCCGTTGGATCTTTCTTTTCCTTCACGAGGAGATACAGCTCGCAGGGACTCCGATTGCGAACTGAGGAATACTGAGGATGCGTGTATCCGCACGGCACGGCGCGCTGCGGCGGTCCGTGAGACACGAAAGGCGGCACCGCGCGATCAGCCAATCACGTCGCTCCTCGCCGCCAGCTAATCCCCACCACGTCGCCGCGTCAACTCAGCGGACTTGGCAACCGCGCTCGGTCGTACCGGCCAATCGTACAACACGTCTGTCTCTCTCGCTCTTCTTATCCCTATACCGTCAACCCCCTGGTCCGCGAAAATTTCAAACCATTACTTCGTGCCTCTTCACCCCGGTGCCTTCTCTCTCATTGGTGGAAATACGCTTGGGGTGGTTTCGAAGCTCCTAATAACATGGCCCTTCTCGCGACGATTGTTTCCTCAAAACATTGTTGACACTAGCTTTCACGAATCACTAAAACATTTTTCATATTTTACATCACTTTTTATATTTTAGGAGAGATATATTCACCCTTTGCTGTGGGACCGATTTTAACTTGGAAATTAAACATTTCTTTCGACTTGGAATTATTCCATTCTATGTATATGGTTTTTTAAATTTTAATTATATGAAAGTGGTATAATACCTCGCGTGCAATATACCGACGTATTTAATAATGTAAACAATATTGTGAACAATGATGCAGAGCAATTTTTCTCTCTCACCCCTATACGCTCTTTTTTCACGCTGATTATTTCTTCAAAAAATTATTAACAGTAGCTTTAACGGCCCACTAAAACTCACCAGAGAATTTTACATTACTAGATTGCCAATCTTTATGCAAAATATTGTTGCATCGATTGCAAGACATAGAAACTAAATTGAATGTTATTTCTTCCTCAATGAATTTAATAGAGGACATCTTCAATTTTTAAAATTTTTCAACAATTTTGTATTTTATCTACTCAATTTTACTATAAATGCATAAAGATCCGCAGTCTACACATATGTACATTACTTTATATTAGGTGTACAAATAGGTTCGGTGCCTTTACACATATTCAATTGTGATTGCATTTCAAATTAAAATTTTCTCCCGCCGCTTTGGTATTTCAGTTTCAAAGCATCAACCTTGCTAATTGTTACATAACCTCAAAAAACAATAGTTTGCACCACGGCGTTTAAGAAACAGCACATTCGACACTGTATTCTTTTTGCGTTTGAGTCAAAGGAAAATGCTGTTGAGGCTACGAAAATTATTTGTTCCGCGTTAGGTGAAAATGCTGTAACCTATAAAACGTGCAAGAAGCGGTTGTTCCAAAGGTTTCGTTGTGGAAATTTTTATCTCAGTGATGGAGAACGCAGTGGAATGCCGAAAAAAGTGCAGGACGAGGAATTAGAGCAATTATTGAATGAAAATCCTTGTCGAACACAACAGAAACTTGCTGAGTGCAATTTACGTACCGACTGTACGTAAGCATGAGAAATACAATTTATTGATATATGTATACCAATCGTTTATGAAGTTTTCTCATAAATGGTAAGGTATACAAAAAACATGATGTGGAGGAAAAAAATTGTGTGTTCGAAGTGTGAACTACCATCCGTGTTTGCATGCCACATAAATGTGCTGAATGATACCTAAATATAGTTTAAAAAATGGGGAACAGCTGTTGGATTAAAGTCATCTAGCTACAATCTGCAAATACAGAAGTAGTTGACAGGAGAAACGTTACGTGACTAAATCGGAGTGTTTCGGATGAGTTGATATAAAAAGTGAAATTAGTGACAGTTATCTAACAGTTATGGTTTGCTATGGTGGTATAAGTGGACTGGACATTTTCTAATTAATCCTTTCGCACAATCATCATTACAATTCACTGGCGGACATCTTTAGAGTGAGTACATACATATTTATAACCTTGTTTTGAATTTGAATAATGCAAATTACGCCTCGTAAACGAAAAAATGGGACTTTTGAGGACGATAGCGCTCTAGATCGATGCTCTATCTAGCGTTTTTGACTACTGAAAAACCCCATTTTTGTATTATCGAGAAATGAGAACGCGAAACGCGAAATACGAGAAGTTTTCTATAATAAATCTATAGAGTGTAACAGCATTTCTTGATCGAAACGTTTCGTAAGAGTAGCATTCTAAAATCGGGCATTTCATATGCAACAACCTAATAAAAGTAGCAGTCAAAATAGCGTCTGGATATCTGGAAACAGCGGAGCATTCATGGATATAACTGATAACCGAGCGTTATGCAAATATTTTAAAGGCGATGTAACTATTTCAGTTGCGACACTGAATGCACCCTGATCCGATAGCTCGAACGTAACCGACCGATGCGATGCGATGCGATGGAATACCGAGAAGAGTCGCATGAATGAAATTGAGCGTCTATTCATGAGCGATGTAAGCCGCAGATTGTAAATAACCACCGTCTGTGCATTGTTAGCATTCGATTATACGTCAATCTCAATGTTTCGTAACAATGCAACACAGTGAGACTAGCGACAATAGGAAAATCTTCGTTATTCGAAATTTCAAATGACCTGTATAGAAAGCCTTTCATACACGTACGTCTGAACCTTATAAAGCTATATACTGATAACAACCGCATGAAAATAACATGATGTTATGTGCATTCGTAGACGTAAAACTGTAAGTCATTATTAGATGATAAAAATTGGTAGGTCTAATTTCTGTCAGTAAAAAGATTCGAAGCATTTAAATATACTATTAGCTGTGGATATATATTCTTTTCCCTTTGTTCCAAATTCAAGATTTTATTACGTAAAATGTAATGCAAAATCTCTCGTCTGGTAACTCTCAATCCCTTTTTGCCAATTCTTCTTGCGTCTGGGTCCGGATCATCAAACTTTCTCGGTGCACCTGAACGATCGTCGACTTCCAAACTAAAATTTCCGGCTTTAAATCTTTGGCACCACTTTTTCCATGTTCTGTAAGATGCAGCGTCCTCTCCCAGTGCCGCACAAACCATTTCAGTAGCTTCAACATGAAGCTTCATGAGGCTTCAGTATTGTTTTCTATATTCAGTATTGAATAAAGATCCGCAATTAATTTATTCCAGACCTAAACAGGTTGCCACCACGGAAAATAAGATTTCATTTGATTCGGGTTTGTTGAAATTCGTCCTCAAAAATTGCAATTGCATAAACATCGACAGTTTAATAACAATCGTTCACTCTGATTCGATGAGTATAATGCGACTGAAAGAACTGTACGCGATGCGTGGCACGAAAGATTCCTCTTCATTCACAAGATCAATACGGTAGCATGATTAACAATGGAAATGGAGATTTCAATACGTTCATAGAACTCGCTTATTTTACAAAGAACCCGCATATACCAGACTGATACGTATACAAATAGTTCGGCCAGCATAACGATAACTGACTCCCATCAGTCGTTATATATATATATATAGCTGCGTGAGAATCTGTTTGGGGGTTAAAAACATTAACCCTTCGTTGTATTAGGGTCCCACTACGAAGAGACCCTCATAGACCCGTATGTTATGGGAAAAACCGACACCCCCTAAGCCCTGAGTCCCTAAGTGGACGCCGCCTGACTCTTATACTATTAAGTACCAAATGGTAGGTGGGTGTGATGTGTGACGATTATTACACGATCACTGTAATCGCTTGGAATTCTCCATAGAACTTTTATTACTTCTTAGCAAGAAAGTGCAAACTTAGCAAATGCTTTTGAATTTTTCCTAGCAATTTCAGCCGAACGGAAACGTTTTGTTGCGTCCCGGCTAACGCAGTAGCAAGGTCTGCTTGCGTTTGGCAAGGATTTTCTTCGAATAATTGGTCCAAACCCTCATCAGAACATTGTTTGAGAAAATAATAAATTATTTTCAGGCTTTCTATATCACGTTTGATCGATCATTTCATGAAATTACTCTATATGAAAGATTTCATTATTTCTCTTAACAAACAAAACATGATAATTGGGCAGTTTCTATAAAATATTACTGTTTTTATTATAGCAGTTGAATTTAGAATATAAAGCAGGAAATCTGATAAAAAGTTCGAAGAAGTAAATAATTTTTTAATTCATCATTTTAACCGAAAATTAAATATCTTATTCCTCCAAGTTTTAAGAAATTATGTATTTCAATTACTTCGTCTCTGATATATTCAAACTGTGTGTTGTGAGAATGAAGAAAAAATTAAACACACATTGGTAACGTTGAGGTTGTATGTTCTTTTAACTATTCATTATACTGTACAATTGGCAAATTATTTTTTAATTGCGTAACAACACTCCTAGGAACAACACAAGTTCTATTTCTGTTTGAGTTACCCGTTACTTTCATAAGAAGCTAACACGAACATAGGAAGGAAGGGAAAGATTCTTCTCTAACAGAAACAGGAAACTAATTATACCTACTTTCAAAATTCGCAAAAGAAAGTTCCGTGAAAATCCCGACAACGGTTCCTAATGACGAAGCGAATACGAACGGAAATTTTATGGGACTAATTTTCCCTGCCGTTCGTACAGATCTCCCTAGTACCGAAGGAATATTACGTTACCGTATTTATATCGTTTATTACCTGCTAAGTATTGAACGCTACTATCTTCCGTTAGTATCGAAGCTTTGTCCGACATTTACTATACTATACATTCCGCATTGTCCTAGCGAGGTTTCCAGGTCCGGTCGCCGGTCCGCTCGGTGTGAATAAGCGGCTCAAGTATTTGACCATTCATGGATATTTCCCAAATCCCGTAATTGCTCGCGTGTACTATGGCCACCGTCATACCGCTGCGCCGTTCCTCCCACAAGCATTACCTATTTATACGGGGTGTCCCAGACCACAGTTGGGCATTAATCAATGAAAAGTTTAACCGTGATTGATTGATTAATGTGTACGATTGAAAAATCGACGATTGAACAATATATTTGTGGCATTTTTCTGATTAAAATATGACCAAACACGATATAATTTCAACTGTATTTAGTGGTCCTGGTTCTTCACTTTTTCAATAATGTTGCGACGTAATAACAGAACTGCGAAAATGGTCAGAAACGGGTTATGGTTGTGGCGTGACGTCACTTTCTTCAGCGTGTGACATTTTCAGCATGGCATTTTCTTATTAGTTGCCACACTCTCATCTCGTGGATTCTTCTCCTCTTCTCGTTCTCATCTGACAATGAAAGGAACACACACGGCACACAGTGGTAAACAAAGGTGTTCTGTATTCTGTTCGATCTATACAGGGCGTCCCATGCTTTGAAGTATAGTTACAGAGAGACACTGCTTTTATACATCCAAGGATACCTCGGATATTAGATCAAAATGTTCTTATTATTAAACAGGGTGGTCCTTTTAAGTAAGACCACCAAATTTGTTACGTGATGTGCATGGTGTCAATGGACGATCCTTCTGGGCGATCTTCAAAAAAAAAGAAATCTGTTTTTCGAAAACCGATAGTATTTGACCATAATCCTTTCCGTATGCACATACTACAGTGCTGTTCGAAAAGATCGCAGATGAAACTTCTAGATTCCGAAAAAGCAACGTTCCATTTCCCCTCGCCAAGAAACCCCACGGAAAACAAAAGCTCGACGTCGCGTTGCCAGGTTCGAAAGCATACTTTTTAACTGGTAACGGTACTCAAACCGATGTACGCGATTTGTTCGGTACTGTTTACCGTACATTGAAAAAAGAAGAATGCCAGTCCGTGAAAGAAAGACCTTTAACCGACTACGACTACGACTACGACTGCGCGGGGTTCTGTTTAATACGTGTACACCCGTGTCTTTCCCTGTGCACACTCCAATAATAATGCGTACGTACATACGTACCGTCTCTGTACATCTGCTGCTGCTGGACACTTGGCTAACTTTTCTTTTTCTTTCTACCTCCCTTTGTTACCATATCCTGTCTTTAATCGCGGTAATGAGACATCTCTTTCTTTCTTTTTCTCTCTTTTCCTCTTTCTCTTTTTGTCGAGAGACGTCTCCACGGATACTTTCGAAACTTTCGACGATGGATTTTGTTCCAATTGCTTCTTTTGTTTGCGTCACGCAAACAACACATACAGTTATATATATATATTGAGCACATCTTACACTTAGTGTGTTCTAGCAACCGTGGAAATCAATTGTCAATTGAAATATACAAATGATAAATATTATACCGACTTTCTGTACGATCGATCCCATTTTGAGTTCGGTATATAGTACACGAGATCTGTTCAGAAAATACGTAGACTGTTCGAATTGCGCGGACTCAGTTGGTTCCAGGTGAATGCGCTTCGATGTGCTTCAATCAGAATGCGCTTCAAAGTAAAGTATATTTTGTTTTATGACGTCAGTCCAAATATTTTTTGAACAGACCTCGTACAGTACTTTGTACACACACGTTTCCATGCCCGCTGCGATGTAACAACGAGTACATAGTAGTGTCGGCTCCGAAAGATCACGGAGATTTCATTTTCCATCGGTCGAGGTAATAATCCCAAGTTGGCATTGTTTACAAACGATTGGGAGTGAGTTAGGAGGCCGTGCAAGCAGCAATTCGCGACAGGTTCGGTGAGCAGATAGCGACGCGTATCGCGGGGATCGGAGTTGAATCGATAGATCGAAGCCTCGAGATCGTTCCAGGAATCGTTAAAGGCCAAGGCAACGACATGCAACATGCAGCATGCAGCGTGCAGCATGCAGTATGCAGCGTGCAGTATACGGCATATAACATACAACAGACAGCATACACTATACAGCATAGGACATATAACAGACTGCATACAAAGTACAGTATACAGTCAGGCAACAGGTACAGTGACTGCCATTAATATTTGGACGCTCTAAAAAACGCGATAATCTTTTTAGTATTGGTCTATACGATTCAAACTTTTTCGGAGGCTAGAGCACTTAGTTCACTACAGGATGTGAAAAGAAATTTTTTCGAAAATTGCAATTGGTCGGAATTGTAGAGAAAATACTAAAAGATCCATTTTACAACTTTTTTCGGAGGCTAGAGCACTTAGTTCACTACAGGATGTGAAAAGAAACTTTTTCGAAAATTGCAATTGGTCGGAATTGTAGAGAAAATACTAAAAGATCCATTTTACAACTTTTTTATGTGGGCCTATATATTGAAAATTTAAAAACTACGTTTTTGTTTTTAATGATATTTTCTGCAAGAATTGGCAAGAAAGTAAAGAGCTCAAAGTATTTGACTGAAAAATTTAGTTTGAGGAATCAGTTTGAGAAAATGTAGAGGAAAAATCTGAGGATTTAGTTTGAGAGCAATTATTGTTTGAGGAATTATTTTAAAAAAATTTCTAAGCATCAATCAGAATGCATGGTTTGAAATTATAGAATATATATTGGAATCTGAGATGATTAAAGAATCTGATGTCGAACGCACGATGTTTGAAAAAGCGTGACCGGAAATCCGCATTACAGTATTATACAAGTCGGAGTGCACATCACGCGCTCTTTCTTTTCTGTTGAAACAAGCACATTTTCGAAGAGTATAATTTTGTAGTCTGCTCAGCACTACTACGACTACACTCTGCTAAACTGGCGACAGTTCACGGCGAAAATTGAATGGCGCATATATAATATTTTATACCCAGATTTCGGATGCGACACCGTCTTCAAAACGTTGTACCTACTGGTGAGGCTACTGTCAATTCAGGAAACTCCATATTGCACAATATTTTGAAACAATCAAAAGTGGTAAAAACTCTAAAATAAAGTAAAAATAAAACTTCCATTTTTACCATTTTTGATCGTCTATAATTCGTAAACCAATTAACCGATTTCAATGAGTGTATAATTTTTACAAGTTTACAGAATACATCTTTTAAATTTTTGTTATTGGCCGAGATAAAAAGTTGTAAAAATCAATTTTTTACCATTGTCTTTCACAATTCTGATCAAATGCATTTTTTCAACATATTTTTTACACATCATTTACTAATTCAAAAAACTAATTCTTGTAGCCTTACAGAGAAATTGAAGTCGTTTAGCCCATTCATAAAAAAGTTATTCTGATTTAAAGTGTGTGTGTGTGTGTGATCAGTTTTGCTCCAAACTGTATGTGCTGGTGGGCCGGTGATTTCGGTTGATATTACCATAATTGCGGAATTAAGGTTAACCCGTGTCTTCTACAGTCTACTCGGAACGAGTCAAACACACACACACAAGTTTAAAAACACAATTAATAAATGCCATCTCCGTCGATTTAGGTACTATAGGAGATCACTTTCTCATTCCACCGCATTTTTAGCCTCTGACGCCATGTCGATCACAACTTTCACATCTCGCATTAATTTCACATATCTGATCGATTCTTGTATTACGTAATATCATCTAGTAATTTTCATCGAATAGAGAATTGACAATTGACGGGGGATAGATGCTCACATTAGCTCCAACAGAAATTTGTTTGAATTAAATTTAATGCAGATATTTATAGCCTGTCTATATTGACGTTTAATATAGGAATATTTTTTCTTCCTAAAGTAGTTTCCACTTTTCAGACCCTCACTGTGATAAGTACCTAGGAAACTCTCTATCTTAGAAGGATATCTGCTGATACGAAAAAAAACTCATCTTATCAAGTTCCATCGTGGTTAACTTCGTTTGCTTCAAAATATATGATATCAGTAAAGAGGGTAGTGACATAAAAATATAACGTACATGGTGAGTTATATGTATATGTATCCGGACAAAAAGTGGATTTATCATTATCTATAGCTCAATTATTTTTAAAGGAAAACGTTCTTTGTTTAGCCTTGTAACAAGATATTGACTGCTATAATTGCAGACTTGTGTAATTTCTTCATTTTCAATCCTGTTTTATTACATCTTGAGTACAATAATCAAGCTATATGTTTAAAAAATATCAAGCAAAAGTTACATACGTATAATCAATATGTATACATATACATTTATAAAAATGTACAGATACATTTATAAACATGTGTATATATATATATATATATATATATATATATTAGGAATTTTTCAGAGTTCGAGATTTCACCTAGCTTTCCTGATAAAAACTAGGAATCCATTTTGTAATAGCATGTTTAGGTAATACTTATCTCTGTACATGTAAGAACGGTTCCAGGGGGGTGTCACACTTTTAATCTCTTTACAGTTATCTCTGAAAGTGTTGCTTATTCAAGGAAATGTATGAGATCAAAGGTCTCCCCGACCAAGACTTTTTCTGACCAACGTAATCTTTATGTGAACGTATTGTGCCTAGCTAGGAATATGTTTAACTTTCACTTTTTCTAAACGGGGATAGATGTACGTGTAAATTGTAGTATAATAATATAATAAGCAAAATTGTAGTAATTGTTCCCCGTAAATATTACTACTCGGGGCAAGTGTGTACTATCACGGTGGGGTAAGTGCGTAGTAGGCAGTTCATGTTCACTATGTCAGTCTATTTTTTGTACTGTAATTCTTAATGAAGGGCAAGTATTAATATGATGCTGTGTGCACTATCATTTTGTCACGGAGTGTAAGAGACTTTAGTTCACAATCAGATGGTACATACGCTCACCATCTGAAGCCATACGTGAATTAAATAGAGGCAAAACTCTCCAGACGAGTGACTTTCACCCAATTGACTTTCCCTTTCTCTTCTCTACAACTCGCGTCTGTATTTCAACGTATGTATGAACGTACGTACACACACCACTAACGACCTCCGAGATCAGACCCGTTTCGAGCTTGCCCACTTCCTATCTCCTCTTCGGGAAGTCTTTCATTCAAAACTCTACCATAATAACGACACCAGTGGACAAAATGATGTCACCGTTGTACACACACGAAATTTCATGTACATGTCGTGAAATTTCAGTGGAAACGAATTATATTCCCGGATGAAAAGAAACTGTAATTGTATAACGATGCCAGACCTATTACATACGAAAAAATATAAGGATATTTTTCCTGTGCATCATGAATATTTCAAAACATTGCCCACGCTACATAAAGAGCATAAATAAACAAGAATAGTAATATCTTATGTTAAGTATAACAATATATAAACATAATTAACGTCCGAAAAAATACTACTCCTATTTTATTTTTTGTTATTACTTATAAATAAAATTGGATGAATACAAAATATATTTCAAGTGATATTTAATTTTTCATTATAGAAATTAAACAGTTTTACAATTGACTAATTATATGAAAATGGTGTAAGGTCCATTTACAGCCCGTAAATATGTATATTATTTTAGTTAGATTCGCCCGAAAGAATAATGAAATTACATATTGATAAATTAGTAGAAACATTGCCAGACTCGACACAATTAATTTATATTTTTGTATTGACTAATATGCTAACCTTTAATGTTCTCGAAACAATGAAAAATGGATTTACATCACTTTCTTTAAAATAAATGGTCCATAATATGCTGATGCTCAAAGAAATGCAAGTTGTGATTCAGCAGCATCGCTATAAGTACGTGATCGTATGCACGTTCAAATTTATCTATCCGACAGTTTGCGTCAGAACTTGGCATTTTTGTTTCTCATGCGCGTACGGTCGATCATATTTACGGAGAGATTAATAAAGAATTGAAGGACACGCGAAGATAAAATTCTTAAAATTTCGTGCCAAATTATGTGTAGATGTATACATTGTGACATCGTTTTATACTGGTATATATGAAATATAACTTTATTTAGCATAATCAAATCAATAGTTGGTGTGGACAAATTGTAGTAAGGTTTAGAAAATATTATTGAATTAAATTTTTTCATCATTTATTTGTCTAACATTATTCTGATAGGTTCCTCTCCGATTCTCTGGACTACTCCTGTCAGTATAGTCGTCAGTATAGTCGAGTTAAAGTCAATTGGTCGCTCAAAGCCAATTACCTGCTGTGGCGTCACTTGCTTCTTTGTTTCAGAAACAATCTTAGTATGTACAGATTTACATGAAGCGGCAAAAGGTAATATAGGTTCTGCACTCCAAATTCATCATTTTGCAAATCAAATTCAACGGTTCCTTCTTCTCTTGTTATTTCCAAGAACCACAAGCGTATTCCATGAAATTTTCCACAGACGTCGTTTAGAGTGACGACACTTATCAGTGCAAGTCTATCTCTACGATATTAAACTCCACTCCGTTTACGTTTACAATAACATACGCCATCCGCTCTCGCCATCTTGTCCGATAAAACCTTTTGGGATTAAATATGATGATGTTAATCGCATATAAACATTTACAATAATATGATATACAACAGAAATTACAGTACACATTAGCTATATGGGAATTACGCGTGTAAGTATAATGTACAGGGTGTTTCGTTTATCTGAAAACAGAAATATTCGTTATATGAATAAATAAAGAGTATTATTATAGAAAAGAAGATTTATACTTAAGATATATACATTATGCAAAAGGAGGAAGAAACCAGAGAATATTAAAAAGCGTGCACTAAATGGGATAGATCGGCTAGATAAGGTAATTAGGAATAGGAGAAATGGGAAGAAAGAAGGAGTGACAGCTTAGGTTAAGTTAGATCCGCATATTGTAAAGCCACATCCGATTCCGAGCCATGCGGCTGAATAAACAAAGATTACTAACATTATTATAACAGTTTTCGCGAATCCCATAGCAACAGTCGAGAATCATCGAGATATAACCAACATGCTATCTCTATTTCTAAGCAATATTAGGTGAAGTAAAAAGTTCTGAGTGTTTTTCGCATTATAAATAAAGCGAAAAACGCTCAGAACATTTTACTTCACCTAATATCATTCAAGAATCGATTAGCACGGTAATTCACACGCGACGTGGTCAGAATTTCCGTGGAATAAAAACAGAGTTCTGTTTGAAAAAAGGGGGGGAGAGATTAAGGGAGTCCAGTGAAAAGATAGGGGGAGACTGGTCATGCCCGCAGCTTGCCTCCAGAACGTGTTAATTATTAATACAAAGCATTTAAGCCGAGTGTTATGGCGGCCTATTTTAATCCGGGAGGTCTGTTTTCGCCGTTGCCTTTCGGCCCCTTCCGGTCCTGAATTAGAAGCGCCAATAAACGGAGGCCTCCATAGAGATCTCGTTGTTTGACCAAGTGCACGCCAGGCTCCCTGTGCGGCCGGGGCCGCTCAACTCAACTCCTACCAAATACCAAATACCAAATACCGAGAACGAGGTTATGAAAAGGTCGATAATTCGGGGTGCTGCTGTATGCCATTTACGACAAAGAGACTGGTCGGCGGACCTAATTGAACCGTATTCACAGAATCCAGACATCGGCTTTTATTGTCAGCCGAGTTCCCGATATACATATCAAAAAGATACTCTAGCCAAAACCTATATGTATGTAGATAACGCTCGCAACATATTAACCCTTTGTTCTTTTCTTCCTACCTAGAATAATTGCATTCTACTCCCTCCGTCCCATAAGAATAGTAGCACTTGATGAATTTAATTTGTCCCATACAGAGTTGGGCAAAAGTCAACTGATAATTAAAAATGACTAATAGTCTGATTGATTGTTATAGTCGAAACTTCAATAAAGCTAGTTAAAACTTTTTGATTAGTTAGTCATAACTAGACTGCGGATTTTATGCATTTATGACAAAAATGAGTACATGCAATTTAAAGCTGTGAACATGTTAAAAATATTTAACGGCATTAATGTATTAGTTTCAGCTTAATAGGATAATCAAAAGAAGAATACAAGTTTTATTTGGCTCCCGAGTCCTGCAATCAATGCAAACATTTTTTATTTTATGAAGATCCGCAGTCTAGTCATAACTACATGGTACTAGTTAGTCACAACTCTAAGTAATCGTTAGTTATCGTTTATTAGTTATGATTAATCATTAGTTAGTTTAAATGATCAGTCATCAATCTTTAGTCATCAGTCACTATTGCGCGATTAACATACATCAATATGTATATAATAGTATTCTATATAGTATGAATATTGTATAATCTATTATATTATGTTGGCAACTAAACTCGCGACCTTTTGTTTGGTAATCCTTTTATTGTATCATTATAACCTCATTCAGTTACCACTCCTTTTGGACTGTATGTCATTGGGAATCTCTGAATTTTGCGATTAATTTAGTATAAAATACTCGTTCTTGAAACATATATGTAAATAACTTTGTTTGAGAAAATGTGGAGATCGCGAATGACAATCATTGTAAAACTATTTTCATAAATTTGAACACAGTAGGCTACCCTAAAAAGGTAGTTATTTCGTGTCGTTGGAATGAAACGTTATTAAAGAAACGACCCATAACGAGCAAGAAAGTGAACGGTTTTGAATCTCGAGACGAATCGATTTATTATTTTCCTACGTGATTTATGGTTATGGCCACTTTTTGAGCTATTCGTTACTGAAACCCGACACAACCAGCCACGTATTTGGAGTAAACCTACACCTTTTTGTGACCCTAACATTTATTACCCGCTGACTTGAACCATTTTTTTCAGCAAAGCTATCGTATTTTACTTATTGTTAGTTAGATAGGGTAGAACTTGTATCTCAGAATACTTGTACATACAATACTTTACTACATATCTATTGAAATGTTATCTTCACAATTATGTACTATTATTACAATTATTATATATTATATATATTATCTTCGCAACATTAATCTGTATATTCAATAACAAAAAATGAAATTCAATATTATTCCATTAAATCCACCAACAATTTTCATATATTTTTACCATACTCTTTATTTAAACCGATCAAAATCAACTAACAAATAACTTCATTAATTCAATAGTCCAATAATTTTTAAAATTAGTTCAACTATTTTTAAAAACAGTTCAATAATTTCATTTGATTTCGGTTTTATTTCATCTTGAAATACCGAAATTACTTTCTTGCCAACCCAATAGATCTATCAATAATATATATTTTAGTAACTAAAGCAAATTACACAAATTTAACTATGCTACACGATTACAGATATGCATCACCTTTCACAAGTTCCGCTGGGAACGACTTCATCAGTATACATACACAAGTAGTTATTATTGCTTCGGAAAGATATTAATAACGCGGTAACATTCACTTTATCTTCAGTTAATGTATTCGCCTATGAAATTAATAAAGTACTTCTCATTTTTCACGTCGCGTCGAGAGGCAGCGTGCACGGATTAGCAACGAAAAATACACTGCGAAGAAAGTTCCGATGAAGCAACATTGACCTAAACTTATAACGTTAATTATGTCGTTTTATTTAATGGTGGTCGGCGAAATCGAGATCCCCGTTATAGCGTAAATCGTTTCTCAAGCCTTTATGATATTATCGCAGTGCTCGCTCGCAGCAACGCAACGTGCGCACACATTTACGCACGCCCACTTTTTCTAACGTGCACGTTTTATGTCTACGTTCGCGCCTTCACCGCGTAACCATCATCATCCGTGACATTATTACGCTATTATATTACATGTTCGCATTGTTCCTGTTACGAATTCAAGAGGCAGATTATATTTTGTAGATCTACAGTCGCCGCGGACAGTTTTATCTCTTTATCAAATTTTATGTTGACACGTCTCAAAAACTGCATATTTTCTATTCTAAATCAATAACGCGTTAACCGATTTCGATGAAATCTTCAGCATGTGTGTAACTAACATACATCTACAAAACGCACATTTTAAATGTTCATAAATGTGTATAACTAACATACATCTACAAAACGCACGTTTTAGATGTTCATAAATGTGTATAACTAACATACATCTACAAAACGCACATTTTAAATGTTCATAAATGTGTATAACTAACATACATCTACAAAACGCACATTTTAAATGTTCATTACGGCCTCCAATAAAAAAGTCATAAATGGTGCCTCTTTTACTTTCTCGTGTAATTCTTAGCAATTGCAATTTTTTCAAAATCTGTTTTGCATGTCATTTGGTAAATCGATTCTTCTAATTGCTTAATCAAAAACAGGTCGTTTGGTCTGATCATAAAAAAGTTATACTGTTTTAAAGTGCGTTCAGATACTTTCGTGGTTCACTGTGTACATACGTTTCGCGTATCAAGTTCCAAGTGAAAGCACCACATGGGATGCTTGAGGAAGGTTAGGTCCCCATGGCAGTGACTGCTGAATGTTATGGTTGGCGGTGCATGCCGGGGACCGACGCGTCGCGACGCGACGATCTTGCTGATGTCCACTCACGTGTTTCTGAGTATAGATGACGAAGGAAGCCTGCAAAACCAGACCAGCAATGGGCCTTCTTCTTACGAAACGCGCAGACCAAGAAGAACCATAGTGCTTTTCCCGATCCTTTTTTTTCTATACGTAGTTCGAGTCCTTCCATCCTGCCAGATGCCCTCGGACAATTAAAGACAGAGTTGGGCAAAAATTTTATTGAAATAAAAATTTCGAACAAAGTGAGTTTAAGTATTTCATGTACATCCTCGCAACAAGTAAAATTTTGAATTTCTCAACAATTCATTTACATTCGATTTGATTTTTTTTACAAAAACTTACGTGAAAGTGCTTTATTTGCAAAAGGTTGAAATTGATTTGCAAAAGGGTGAAATTGGCTTGCAAACGGGTGAGATTGATTTTAAGAAAGGAGAAATTGATTTGCAAAAGGATGAATTTGTGAGGGTGAAGGGTGAATGTAAAACCTATATTTATTTAATTGTCTTACTTTTTAGTTGAAAACAAATAGAAGTTCCACAAATATGAATTACAACAAAATTTGAGAGAGCTATGTTTAATATAAATAGTAAACAAGATTGTTTAAACGAAGTGTGTAGCAGTCAAGGAACTGCGCCAAGTAAATTTCGAATAAAACACTTAAAATAGTAGGGAGTTGTCGGCAAAACAAAATTGAGAAATAATTGAAATAATTCGGAGTGCAAAGGGTTAACGAATGACGAAAAATATGCACAGAGCAAGGTTCTACACAGTCGTTGAACCTCGGAAATTGAACATATTTTGCTGATCCTTCGCGAAGACATGGTGCGTCGCGTCGATGCGTTGTTGTTAACATAGTGTGGTTGACTTTATTTTCGACATTCTCCCATACATATGTATCGACGAGTTAACCTAAATACAAGTGCATAGCTTTGTATAAATTCGACGATCCTTCTTTTACTCCGAATTCGATATACACATTTTACTTTTTAAGCAGCGAAAGTCCGCCTGGTGATTCTCTGACCCGCGATTGAAAAGGTGCTTTCAACAGTACCGACGCGCCGATACACAGAGCGACGAGTATAATTTTATTATAATCCGATGCTCGACTCCCAATGGCGTAACCTAAAAAACACCTCTGCTATTGGCTAAGAAAATCTTTCTGGTATTGCCAAAGAACAAATTTCTCGTTACATGCGCATATTTTAGTTTACTCGATACATCAATGTATAAAATCTAACCGTGAACATAACAGAAAGACCAGCCACTCTGAAAAATACAGGGAGTTCATTCGAAAAATTTCCAGCCCGATATCCCGAAAAGTACGAAAGATATTTCAAATAAGTCAGTGAAAAGTAAAAATGTCTACCCGTGACCCCACGGCGCGGCGCGGCGCGGCGGCCTTCCGAGTGTTCCGAGGGCCTTTTTTTCGCGAGCCACATGTGAAAACAGGCCTGCCCACCCCCGTAGACGTTGCAGGTCCTTCAACGGTCGCTCAGAGTTCGTTGTGGTCGTGGGAAAGACGCTCCAGCACCAGCCTTGGGATCTTTTCAAAGGCATTACATCAATCCACGTCGTCGACGGCCCGAAACCTCTTCGCCCGTCTTTTTCTATCAAACTTATATTTCCTCCGATGAAAATTTCGAGGCTCTACCTCCCCGGAAGATTTTCTACGTTTCCACCAAAATGTCATATCTCTTCGACGTTCTCTTTCTCTCGTTCTCTCTCCGTGCAAGCATCTAATCAATTTTCTGAGAAGAAGAAGGGAGAGGTCGTGCGAAGAAATCGTGGTCAATGGTTATCCAAACATGCTGCGTACATGTGTGTCGCATCCCTAAAAACGCTTGAAACGCTCGGGACGACGTTCGAGCATGGGCGTGGAGCCGTGATTGGCGCAGCATGGTAATTTTCTTTTCTTCGTCAGGGCCCCGGACACGGTGTGTAAATGAACAGGACACTCTTGCCTCACGGAAACTTCCAATCGTGATCGTCGCACCATTATACAGTGACTCCCGCTAATATTCGGACACTCTTAAAAACACCGTAACTCTTTTCAAATATCGGACTACGCGATTTGAACTTTTTTGGAAAGCTAGAGCAATTAGTTTACTACAGGATGTGAAAAGAAATCTTTTCAAAAATTGCATTTGACCGGAATTGTAGAGGAAATACTAAATGTTGCATTTCACAACTTTTTTATGCGGGCCTATATCGAAATTTTGAAAAATATGTTTTGTAGATCTGCGTGGGTTATACAGGGTGATCCACGCAATTGTTTCAAGTCATAACTCCGTTATTATTGCATTTACGAAAAAATGCCGAAGGAGAAAGATAAATGGTTCGAAGAGCACTACATCTGTAGGCCTTTAAATTTTTTTTAGATGCGGCGGTGCATGTGCAATTAACAATTGCATCATTTCTTTAAATAGAAATGCATATTCTTTTTTTCTTCTGTTCATTCAACGTGAAAAATAATTCGGGTACCATGGCAAAAAATTATTAGATCTCGAGATATTTTCAAAAAATGTCTTTATTGAAGAAGATGCTCGATAATTGTACAGTTACACTTATTCAAATTCTTAGTTTTCGTACTCGAGTTACGATACGTGAATTGTGCTACTGAATGATGAAATGCTTACTCGTACAAATCGGTTTCTGTGACGATAACAATGTCGAAAGGGTGTTTACGTTTACTACGTTGTCGTGAAGCGCTCGAGCATCTTCTTCAATAAAGACATTTTTTGAAAATATCTCGAGATCTAATAATTTTTTGCTATGGTACCCGAATCATTTTTCACGTTGAATGAACGGAAGAAAAAAAGAATATGCATTTCTATTTAAAGAAATGATGCAATTGTTAATTGCACATGCACCGCCGCATCTAAAAAAAATTTAAAGGCCTACAGATGTAGTGCTCTTCGAACCATTTATCTTTCTCCTTCGGCATTTTTTCGTAAATGCAATAATAACGGAGTTATGACTTGAAACAATTGCGTGGATCACACTGTATGTATGCATTGTGAAAGTTTCATCGAAATCGGTTGATGCGGGGAAAAATGACAGACACATCGAAAGATGTAAGAATCTTTAGCCGAACATCATTCGACCTCCAGAACCTCCTGCGAAGAAAATTCATTTTCGTTGCCACGCCATTGCGGGTCGGTCTTTCGAGGGGTTTATCGGAGGCAGCACCTGCGGCTTTCGTCTCTCCAGATTCAGGCCGGGTGGACGGGGGTGCGACAAAAAAGAAGACCGAAGGGGAAACTGCGACGGGAAAGAAGATAGGACGATACACACGTATGTCTAGCCTCTGTTCATGGGTTGACGGACCCCTGAAAAGGGAGAGCCGTATAGGGGGATGGGGATGGGCTCCAGAAGTCCCATTTTCAAGACGCACACGCATCGCCGATGACGCACATAGCATCCAATCGTGCCTTTCTAGCCTCTCCACGAAACACCTGTGTGCTCGACCTGTTCCTGGATTGGGTATAGTACCGCAGGCATACGTGTATGTTTATTTATCTGGCCAACCCTCCCCTCGAGGGGAGGGAGTAAAAGCGACCTGCATTATGGGATAATACATGAATGCCTTCCCGACGCGACGGGGTTGAAGGGAACGGACGGTGATGGCCCGAGCGTTGAGATTTGGAAGGCAGAACTTTTTCTTCGATGTGGAAATTCCAGGGTTGTAAAATATAGTCACTGCAGAAGGTTGTATTCTAACTCATAATTCTGTGGTTGTAAGGAAGAACGTCGCATGTCACATACATACTTCCATTTTCGAGATAATATTACCGTTTAAAGTTTGGATCACTAATTTTATGTTCCAGTGCTGTTTTTCCTTGATTCCTTTTCCAAATATAAGTGTATATTTCTTTCTAATAGTAGCCAGCACTATTCATACGATCTTCAATAAATTTTGTTTCCATTTTTCCTCTGTAGCCGATTCCTCCCCATATCATTACCGCCACCACATTGTCGACGACTCAAAACCCTTTGTTTCTTTCTTGAATCGTGGAAATAGTACTTGTATCCATCTGGACCAGTCGAATTTATAGTAGTTTCTTTTCATCCTTGAGTATAATTCGTTTCCACTGCGATTTCACGACATGTACATGATATTTTGTGTGTGTGCGTACAACTGTGCCTTATCACATTGTCCACCAATGTATGAGTGGGAGTGTATGTACGATCGTTTTCCTATATGTGCATAGGCATGATATACGTATTAGAAACCTAATATGAGGACGGTCCCTTTTCCCTGGGCAAATGAATACACATGTTCACAGGCATGCCGCTTTTAAAAGCTCGGTATGTATATGTATGCGGAGGACTGACGTATGTATGGCGTAGGTCTAGAATGTCTAGAATGAAATCGGAGAAGATAGAATCGTGCGCAGGTATGAGTCTCTCTCTCTCTCTCTCTCTCTCTCTCTCTCTCTCTCTCTCTCTCTCTTTCTCTCTCTCATCGAAACGGATCTTTACACCCCTGGGGTCTAAAATCTTTTGGTTTGAATCCTGCCTCGCCTCCTCCCCCTCCTCCCCCAGCTCCCCTCGTTCTCATATTGCCTCTTTTAACCTCCTGGCAGTATTCACAAACGCATTGTAAATTGTAACGCCGATTAGCCACAGATTTCACCCCTACGCACGAATACTTCTTCCGAGATGCTTGTATATGCATTATACAAAAGTTAAGATAATCATTTCATCCGGAATTGCAACAAACTAGCATGAAATAGAAATGTATTTACCTCCTTCAGGATGTTCTGGAGGTACAATGGAAGACGAAAGTGCAAGAAATTCGAAATCCATCAATTTATTAGCAATGAAAGCCATTCACGAGTATATTTTGCATTTAAAAAATAGATCAATTTAAAAAGCTTTCGTTTAATCAGTGAATTTCATGTTATATTGATTTTTTAATCGAATTGTCGTCATATTATAAAAAATGTTAAGTTGGATAGTTTCGTTTTTACGGATCTTTTGCCGTTTTTTGGCCATTTGACAGCACTGTGCGACGTGGCGCTATCATGGAAAAGCAGCTGAACGAATGCGTCAAACAATTAATAAATTCCGGCGAGACAACCATTACCCCTACATGACTTGAATGCTTATCAGTCACGCTAAACAGCCGACAATAATTACATTGATGAATGCATCAGACGATAACAGCATATCCAAGCGTGATTTCTCGCGAATGCAATACAGAAAAGCGAATCAACAAGCAAGCGGGAACGACCGCAGAAACGTTCGGCAAAGATCGTCCCGACTCGGTCGCACAAAAGTTTCGCCGAACAAAATCTTCCACGCCTTCCTGTTGATCTTTTTTATCTTGTTTAACGAATCGATTGTATCGGACATCTCGATATATTTATAGACGGCTGGTAAACGCGGATTACAGGATGACAAGAGAAATAACGGAGTTAATCATTTCGTATTATAATATACTTAAACTAACAAAACACAAAATTGCGGGAAAGAAATAGGATACAAAAACCGCGGGAATTTCTTACACAACCCAATACATGTCTCAAAAAATAAGTGCGATGTTCCAGGGTTAAGATAAAGTATAAATCGCGAAGCATGATACCGCAGTAATCGGTACAGTTACCGTACATGCTCCAGCCGATTATGTTCGCGTTCGCAGAGCGTCAGCGTGGTCCGCAACGGTCAATCTCAAACCCCAGCAGCAGTTCTTATCAATCATCCTCAAACAGCCGGGAGAAATATTAGTTGGGATAAGATAAAAAAAGAGCGTAAAAATAAACGGACGATAAGCGGCAGCCATTCGTGCTGATTTAAACCTGAGACTCTCTTGATACGGCTGACTGAATTGCATTTCCAGCACGCCGATTATGTACACTGTTCGCAAACACCGATGGAATTAATCTGGTTTGCGACTGCGACGCGGCGTGTGCGATACGGTACGTCGTCGCTACTTGATCTTGATTTCGCAAGGTAAATATTTTCGGTGATTCGTTCGGATTGGTGAAACGGTAACAAAGAAAGCTAATTGTCGGGTTCCTTTTCTGGCAATTCCGATGAAATCTGTGTCAAAATCAAAGAACCTTCGATAGGAATGAGATAGAGCGATTATTTTTTTTTAATTAAAGCTGAAACATTGCAAAACATAAGAAAAATATAGAGATTATAGTACGCACGTTTTTTAACCTTGAAAAAATTCGTTAAACTTGCTCTTCGTTAAACCTTCCTCTTTCCTTAGTTCCTTTCTAGTTCACTAGAATCTTACTAGATTTTGGGTCGAGACACAGGTTTGCGATTTTTCACTTAATGTCCTTATACGAGCAGATTTTCGGCTGGGTGAGGGCTCATTCGAAAGAGGAAGGTTCCCTGCAGGGGGCTCTGGTCATCCCTTCAGTCACAAAAGGCTTTTAGAGACAGAAAAATACTTTTGACACTATTTGGACACTCAAATTATTAGATATAAACATAATCTCGTTAACCTCATGGCCTGAGCACCCTGCGGTGAACCTTCCTCTTTCGAATGAGCCCTCACCCAGCCCAAAATTTGCTCGTATAAGGACATTAAGCGAAAAATCGCAAACCCATGTTTCGACCCAAAATCTAGTAAAATTCTAGTTATTTGCTAGTTACAATCTGAATGTATCCTACTCTCTTAATAGGATAATTCAAAGAAGATTACAATTTCTATTTGGCTCTCGTGTCCTGCAATCAATGCAAACATTCTTTATTTTACATAACGATACGCAGAGTATTAATGGTACACACAATTCATAAAGAGAAACGGAAAAGAGAAAAGAGGCTCGATAACACATTCACGGGGACCATTGGGAACCTGACTGTATTCCTAAAAAGGCTTCACGTTTCTCCTCGAAGGGATCGCAGTCGAAGATCAGGTAAAAAGACCCGTTAGAAGATACTTTTTTTAAAATTCAAAATTACGTCCCTCGGGAAGCAGATTATGGGCGAAGATCAAGCAGCGCCAACCAGTTTCCCTTTTCCAAAGGTTGGTCTCTTCGGGTGTACTTACGACCTCTTATCCCTGATCGTGCGCATACAGAAATTTCTGACTCGCCCAGCGCCCTCTCTCGCTTCTTCTTTTCCCGGTGTGGTGATCGAACGATCAAATTCATCTTTCCTACACCTTCGAACTTCTCATGATTACTTCTAACACCCTCCCTCCCCCCTACTCTTATGACGTTTCTTTCTCTTCTTCCTCTGTCGACAGAGCACTTTCTCCACCTTGAATTCTAAGTCCGTGATCGCACACGAACGAAAGTCGGAAACAGTCGTAGGAGTTTCTAATTTCGACTTGACCTTCGGGGAAGTGGGTTAAATCATAAAGCACTACCTGTTTGGCGATGTTGCTTCCGCCATGCCACCTGACTCGAGCCAAGTGTGTATATAACTTCGCTCGATAAGATTTTTCTAAATTTTTGTTTGCCTCGGATTTCACCATTAACGTTTCCAATATACAGTGGTCGAGATAATGATAGGTCCGTATCATTTTTATGATGTAACAGTGTGTTTCGTGTAACGTTTCTATCTTTTATTACTAGGTAGTGAGTGATTCATCACAGTGTAATTAGTAGAGCACATAATGTATTTGATATAGATCATTACTTTTCGATTTCATTTTTGCCGTATCTTCTTATTTTATTTATAACGAAATTAACTAACCGGCGAATGTTTATAATGTCGACAATGCAAGACGTCGATAATGTAAATTACTATTGAAATATTGATTAAAAGCTAGGACGTTCGTTTTTTTGTTGTATTGAAATATGATTTTAAAAGCACTTTTAGTTTTTCCCAAATTTTCCATTTTTCTTCGATGCTTTTCCAATTTTCCTAATCCTATAACCTAGTTCGGACTAATACGAACATTTTAAAAACAGAATTAGCCAAATCGGTCCAGCCGTTCTCAAGTGATGCGCTTACCAACGAACAGCATTTGATTTTTATCTATATGTATAGATATTCTTTATCTAGAATCGTATCCTATCGAATAGGTACATACCTTCACAATTCAAAGTTTATGCTATTATACTTTTAGTCCCTCTATTGAAACTATGTTTTTGCAAGAAGTAAACTAGGTGTTGTGTATAAATATTGAATTACGAGAGACTAGATATAAAAACGTAGATATAATGTTCTATTTATAAAAAATTAAGGTATATGTAAGTATCTTACTGTTGGTGCACTTTTATTTTCAGAGAAGTAGTTATTCTTGTTATTCTAAAGAAATTCCTTCAAATGAATCAACTTTGACAATATAAATAAGGGCTTGGATCCAGCTAACTATAACCATTATATCTGTAAAACTGTAAATCACAATAAAATGATACACAAGCGGGGTCTACCGCACAAAAGTAACATATAAATCTGTAATACTATTTATTTAGCAACAAGTTAAGCTAGGTAGCCAGAAATACGTACGAATACAGAGTAGATAAAAGAAATCCGAAAATTCGTCGAATGCTGAGTGGTAAATCGTAAGTGGATACCATATTTCTTGTTCGGCTCCCCTATAATCCTAACTCTTGTTACTTCGACAAGCGAAGAGCTGTGGTCCAGCAGCGGCCATACTGAAGGTTTGACCTTGAAGGGATAAAAAATCTTCCCCAAGATGTCTCGAGGCTCGAAGGCAGTTTTTCTCTTTGTCTTGCACGAACGAACGTTCTCCCTACACTCTACACACTCTACGACCGTTCGCGCTCTTTCCCTCGCACCGCGCTGCGCTGCGCGCTGGCTTTCCTCCACTCCTTCAATTAGTCACTTCCTCCTACTTCGTTTCCAACGTTGCTCTCTCATTTTCTTTCTTATTCTGCTGTGTGCTCTCTTTCGTTTCACCTCTCGCTCTCTTATTTTCTCCCTTATTCTTTCCGTCCTCGAGTTTCCATCTCCCTCCGTCTTATTCTCTCCTTCTCGCATTCTTCTTTTCCACCTTACGCCGCGTTTTACCCTAACATCCCCTCCCGTTCCGCCCAGTATCTTCCTGTGATTTCCTTTTTCCTTTTCTCATTCGCTCGCTCTCTCTCTCTCTCTCGCTCTCTCTCTCACTCACTCACTCTCTCTTTCTCTTCGACTTTGTCCTTCCACCGTCTCGTTCACTCTCCCGAGCTTGCTCCTTCCGTGTCTCTTTGTTCCGCCCTTGAGCGGCTCTCTGTCCTTTCAGCTGTACCCAACGTGACTTTCATTTCTCCCTCCCTCACTCTCTCTCTCTCTCTCTCTCTCTCTTTCTCTCTCGTCGACTACCGATTCGCTCGGCAAAGCCTTCAGAACCATTCCTCTGTCTCGCTTTCGTTCGGTTCTCTCTCCCTCTTCCTCTCCCTCACGATCTACAGCATCCTGCTTCTCGTTCTAACCAACTCGATCCGCCAACGTTTCTCTCCCCCTCTCTATTCATCTCCCTTCCTCTCTCTCTGTCGAGCTCGCTCGCTCAGTCTTGATCGAATGTTTTTATTGTACCCGCTCTTTCAGACTTCAGTGTTCCTCCCACTCCGTCCACCCCGGCAGACTCAGCAAGCACCTTTTCCTCTCTCGTTGCTCCCAAGTCTTCTGTAATACCGTTCTCTCTATTCCACCTTCTTGGCTCGCAGCTATCTCGTTTCGAACAGCAGCGTCGGTGCATCCCTCTTCCTCGTTCTTGCTCCTCCTGAACGATTTCCCTCTTACCATGGCTGTCGAGTCAGACACCGGTGGAGCTTGTTTTGAATGTCCGCGCTGCGTATACGTACACACGGAGATCGTGTGCGTAGAGTTATATCAATTTCTCTGCAATAACAGTACGATAGAAACGGTACAGCTACTCCCAAAATTACGTGGCCAATGGCTGATACTAGTGACGGACACTATCGACTACTTATACTGAGAAAAAAAAGTAGTTACTTGAATAACACGCGTGTTATTGTAATTTTTTACTTGGATGAATATCAATGTATTCTTTTCAATAGTATGAAATTTAGAAGCAAATTGTCATGTATTCGAATTGTCTATCATGAAATGATTGAAAATAGTATTTGATTCAATACCGTATATTATTATTCGTAATATTTCTTTTTTTTCCTTCAATCAGATATGTCGTTAAAAAAATTTGAGGAATGTATTGATTTATACTGGAATTGGTTCGAGGCCATATCTTATTTTTTTGAAAACATTGACGGTCAAGCTATTGGCTTACATGATTGGCGGAAGTTAGTTTTGCTATTGAAATTAAATAGTATTAAATATTAAAATAAGTTCAAATGATATTTGGCACTATTCAATAGTACATCTTATCGAATCAACATATATCTTTTTTGTTTCGACAGGATTTTTTTTCTCAGTGTAAGGTATAACCTCGGACCATCGCATCGTGCGCGTTTATCGAACTGGGTATAATTATTGTACGTACCAGCCTTAACATAACGGACGCCAGACTTTATCGTTTCGATGACGAACGCATGGCTCTTGTTAACTTTCGATTACAGCGAAATAAAGGCGGTACATGTCCGTGCTCGATTACGAGCTGTTTATTGTCGTGTTGAAACGATACTTCCAATTGGAGTTGTCATTTTAATTAGCCCTTGTTAGCAGTAACTTCTCCGTTTGGATGGAGTTTCGTACGCCGCGTTCGTTTTTCGTCAAATTAATTGATGAATAATTATCGGGGGAACATCACTGACCTCTCTGGAAACGGCTTCATCCGCATGTTGCGAGTTGCTTGCGCGTGGACGTGTGAAAACGTGATGTTAGTTATATGTAGTGATTGGATTTATTAACGATCACTGGTGTCGATTATGCTCTTTTGTTATTTATAGCAATTTCGATGTCGCTAAGAAGATATACAGGGTGGTCCGTTTAAATAAGGCCACCTGAATATCTATTCGGGTTATTGTGATGTAAAAAGTATTTGTTACGTACAATTGTCTAATTATGAAAATGGCGTAAGTCCATTTACAGCCAGTAAATATCTGTATTATCTTAGGTAAATTCGCCTGAAAGAAATTTATATTATCAAATTACATATCGATAAATTATTATAGTAGAAACATTGACATAATTAATCTATATTTTTGAATCGACCAATATGTTAACCTTTAATTTTGTCAAAACAACAAAAAATGGACTTGCATCACTTTCAAAATAATAAAAATAAAAATAAACGGTCCAAACGTGATTGGTTTCCGTACGAGTGTATCGATTAATCTAGCGATACTGTTGAAATGAAATATTAGGTGAAGTAAAAAGTTCTGAGCGTTTTTCGCTTTATTTATAATGCGAAAAACGCTCAGAACTTTTTACTTCACCTAATATTATCAATATGTACGTGTATGTAGGTTTACATTTTTGAGGAAGGTAAGAACAAGCGCAACGATCTTTCGGTCAATGAGACGTTCACACAGATTAGTTGGAATGTTGTGGTTTGATGTGATAGAAGTCTTCTTCTTCTAAATTCTACAGGTTCTTCGCTAACTTCTGCTAGAAGTCTTGAGATAGGGCTTGTACGAAAATAAAGGCACCTAGAACTAATCTAATACTGTTGGATTGTGAATGACAGTTAACGAATTTAAGGTATTTTTATTAGCAGAGTTGGAAATTATAGATCCATAGTCAAGTTTGGATGTTATAGTTATAGTTTTGTTATAGATAGTTTTTCTGCGCCTCAGTTTTAAACAGTTTGCACCCAGATGTTGTGATTCAAGTGGAAAGCACAGCTTCCTGTAAATTTTGGACTTACCCCAGTCGAGGTCGAGAGGCGTCTTCAGGTATACATACATAAGAGCCGATTCTTTGTCCAAAATTTGAAACGGCAGTGCATGCACATTTGTCTAGCAGATGTGCTGAAATTCGGAGACGTGACTTTCCCTTAATTTCCGAAGAAACGGAAATAGATTGTCTCGACATTTTCTGGAGGCATACGAAACACGTGTAACAATGGTTAACTCGATAACCATCGATGGAGAACTGATAATCATGGAATAGATAAAATCAGTATCTGATAGCTCGTAATTATCAATGAATTAGTGACGTATACGTATAATGCGTGAGAGAGTAACAATAATACAGGACAATATGGCCGGAAATAATTGAAAAAGAACGTGCTCTTTTAAATGTACAAGTACATAGTACATAATGTACATACACACGTATGTACTATGTACGTGCACATGTATGTTTTTCCTTTATATGTACACATATAGCAGCTGATGCGAAAAATCTTCACGGGCACATAATATGACCTTGATTTCCAAATTTAAGCATAAAGTTTATTTCCATTGAGATTGCAAAAACCTGAGGTATTCTTTGTATCATCACAATATTGAAGAACCAAACATTTAGATATGGTTTATTTCAGGTGAGATATGTACGTACTATGTTTAGTAAACTTGTCTCGTTTGAATATGCAACGCTGTTGACCATATGTTTCTGGTTCGAAATTCTTGTAAGAATATTAAGAGGAATATTATGTACAGTGACACTTACCATTAATATTTGCATGCTCTCGAAAAACCGACAAATTTTCAAATGTTGGACTTTGAACTTTCTTGAGAGATTAGAGCAATTAGTTTACCAGACGATGTGGGAAGAAATTTTTGGAAAAATTGCAATTGGTCGGAATTGTAGAGAAAATACAGTTAGCTGTAGTTTTAATTGAAATGAACAACTTATCCGAAAATATGAAATGATCTTTTATTATTGTTTTCGTTTTCGTTCGAATGTGAAAGAGACTTTAATTTAAATGCGATATGTGTCGAAGTAATTTCATTCAAGCAAATCAATCGTTCTAACTTTTAGTATTTTAGTATTTTCTCTGCAATTCCGACCAATTGCAATTTTCGAAAAAATTTCTTTTCACATCATGCGGTAAACTAGTTGCTTTAACTTCTAAAAAAATGTCAAAAATCGTATGTTCGAATATTAAAAAAGTTGTGGTCTTTATAAAGGATGTCCGAATATCAGTGGGAGTCACTGTATGTTGGTAACAGTTTTTTCGAATTCACTGAATGCATTTATTAAACTAAGCTCGATTTAATAGAAATAGCTGCTCATTATTGTCAACTCACTTCGTGCACAATACGATTCTAAAACTTGATTGTTGACAAAAGGATAAGTGCTGTGATACCTGTAAGCCTGTAAATATGTTTGTCCATTGTACATACACAATACGCAATCGTGTATGCGATATTTTGTAATGGGAAATCATTATTTCTTTTATTTTGCAGCGCTAAGTAGTAATTAATGTTCGAGTCATTCGAGAAAATATGGTATAGCTGGCTGATCGGCCGGTGGAATTCCAAAACTGGCTCTCGTAGCTTTACGGAATTGCTTCATCGTTGCAATTACGATGTTACATCACACGGTGGTATGTGTGTCACGAAAAACACGTTTCTTCTCTGTAATTCAGCATCTTCAAAACATTGATAATGCTACGAATGTACCATGCAGCCATTTAATAGATACTCGAGCAGCTGCCAATTCAGACGCTGAATTAGCCCCTCGACGAAACTGCTTTTGCTATAACTCTTATTTCCATTAGTATCGCGGCATTTAATTTGCTTTCGAAGCATCGTTGGCGCGTGAAACACGTGGAAAGGATACGCCCAGAGACGATTCCACAAACAACAAAATATTACCTTTAATAAGTAGAATAATATTCACTAATATTATAAGCAGAGTTGCATGCAAAATACCAGGTGTCTCAAAATTCCTTCAACAGCCAGAAATGGGAGGTTCGTGAGAACATACGAAACAACATTTCCCTTTGCAAAAACGTTATCCGCGGCTTTGATTAGGAGTTATTAACGAAAAACACGGACCAATCAGAGCGCGACCTAGACGCGAGTTGGCACGGTCAGCCAATAGACCAATAGAACGCGCAGTGGAGTAGGGAGCGCTGGCGCACGGAGTGGGGATCGCTGAACGTGATGACGTACTAATATAGTTAACGTATTAATATAAAAATATTTTTTCTCCTGGACGCACAGTTTTTTTTTAAATCTGTTTTTTAATATTGCATTGCCATTCAGCTCTGAGTTATGTTTAAAGTTTCAAGTCTGCAGCTCATCGGGAAGTTAGTTCAAAATTAATTTGCAAAATTTGTACCGAACAGACAAACAGACGGACAAGGAAGCGAGTTATAAAAAACGTGGTAAAAACTAACTGTTATACCGGAGTTAATTGAACATTTTAACAGTGTCCATCAAGCCCTGGTTCGGAGAAACCTCGATTTAGGGCCGTCCCATTTACACAATCCGGATAGGTTAAGGTTAAAGGATAGTTAAGAGGGATACGCCATACTACGGAGATCTGTATCTCTCTCTCTCTCTCTCTCTCTCTCTCTCTCTCTCTCTCTCTCTCTCGGGTAAAGTATATCCATTTAGAAATCAAAATTCGTCCCCTCTAGTTCTGAAGCAGGTTAGGGATGGTTTTTCGGCCGTCTCGTCGCGTCGCGTCGGTTGGTTTGGGACTCGGGATGGCCCTGAACCTGTGGGAGATTCATTTTTCAAGGGATCTAAGGACCTGCTCGTCCACTCTGACCCTCCTCTCCCCTCTCCCCCCCCCCACTCTGCCCCTCCGCCCCAACCATCAACGATCTTACCCAGTCCTTCTTTCTATCCTTTTTCCTTTGTCGCTCTTCGCCTCTCTTCCAGGGCTGTCCAAAACCACCTTATTACTATTGTATTTCTTTCTCTCTCATGGACTTTCACGTAAACCGGGGCTTGAAGGAAACTGTTACAATGTTCAATTAATTCTGATATATAACAGTTATCTTTTGACTTTTAACTTTTCCGTTCTAAGAAAGCAGTTATAAATCCACTGAAACTTTCACTCCATACGGTGAACCATGATAATATTTGGACACTTTTAAAAGGACGATAGCTTTTCTAATATCAGCTCATACAAGTTGGATATTTTGAGAAGAGTTAGAACAATTAATTTACTACAAAAAATGCAATTGGTCGGGGTATTACAAAGGAAATAATAGAAACTGTTGTTTATAACTTTTTTATGAAGTTCAATATTGAAAATTTAAAAACTACATTTCGTAGACCTGTGTCAATTATACATATTCTTATATAAGGGTGAACACCTTAAAATTCGTTTATTTCCATTTCTTAAAATAAGACGTTATGCAATTCCACGTCTCGCGAATAAAAATATTTCCTGCCCAAACCCTGTTCTGTTCATTATTAATCAAGCGCGTCAATTCTACGATGCGATGGAACCGTAGGTGGTTGGATTTGAAATAAATGAGCACCTTCGATCGCCCGGAAATAATCTTCAGGTAGAGCAGCATGAAAAAGTTGCAGGTTTTTTGAACGCGGTTATTAATCAAACATGAGAAATGAACTGAAAAAGTTGACGTAAATAACTAGACTGCGGATCTTAATGCAATATAAAAATTGTCTTGTATCGATTATAAGAAACAGAAACTAAATTGAATGTTATTTCTTCCGTTAACGATTTTAATCGAGGAGAAATCATGTTGACATGTTCAATTTTAAAACCGTTTGAACTTCATTATTATTTGTAAAGTGTTATTCGTATAACACATTATTATTATTAATAGCATTATTATTAATAGCATACATTAGTATCTATGCTATACATATAAACCAAAGATGTTTTACGGCACCTATAAATAAATAAATAATTTTGTATTTCATCTGCTCAATATTTTGCTATAAACGCATAATGATCCGCAGTCTGAAGTTTCTCAGCTTCATTATTATTTGCAAAGTGTTGTACTAATGTATCCTATATAAACAAAACATGGTTTATGGCATAAATAAATAATTGAATAAATTATTTTTCCATTTCATCTGCTGAATTCTGCTATAAACTCGTAAAGATCAGCAGTCTGTAAATAACATTGTGTTTTGTATGCGTGAGCAGTTTTAAACTGAATAAGAGTCAGGACAATTAATTAGTGTTATATGAAGAGTGTTGCTGTTAAGGTATTGAGAAAAAATTGGTAGCATAGACGTAAGTAAGGTCAAGCAGGAAGTCTCAAGGATCTCATCTCTTTAAAATATATATGTGTTCGATTCAAGGTTTCGTTTCAGATAAAGCCGAGGTCCGGCCGAATGTTTTACACTTGAATATATCGTCTGGCACCTTTCAAACTTTTCTTCCCGGCTGTACCACGCTGAGTTGTTTACATTTTAACGGATGGCGACGTTGCCAACTCCACAGACCTGTTGCCTTCTCCGCGTTTAGGTTCTCTCTTTCATTAATTAACCACCTTAATCACGTATATACATGCAGTCAATTCGTATTTCGGGATTTCGTAATTCGTGTGTCGGAGTTGGGCAAACTTTTATTTGAATAATATATATATATATATATATATATATATATATATATATATATATATATATATATATAATAAATAAACGTGTGATTGTAATTGCAAATATCAACTAAACTTTTTATTGAAATAAAAATCATTTAAATAAGACGAACAGTGATCTATTTATTATCTCTTATTTGCAAATGAAAGATTATTTCTTATTTGGAAATAATTCTGGTGGAAATCGAATAAATGGTTTCTGGTTTTTAACATCGTTATATCACCTGTACGTATAATATTTGCATAAATAAAACTAAATTTTGTACCAAGTGTCATTTCCGTATTATTCCAAATTTTTTAATTTGAAATTCAAATAATGCACAACGGACGATACATTAATATTAATATCGTTGATTTTGATGGCATAACAGTTGTCAATGAGAGAAGTTCGCTTTATCGTGGAAAAATGTGATGTAGCACAACTGTTGAAATTACGTAATTCTGAAAGCGGGGGGCTAACTTCTAAACGAGGTGAAAAATTTGGTTAATTCGTTCCAGCAACAGAGTGTATAAAATTATAGAGTGTAAATGTGGTACGCACACAAGCTCGACAATTGGTATCGTTCATGGCAAACACTCGACCCGCGATAATAACACATTTTTGATAAGGATCCTTGCTCTTTAAAGTATTGTGCTTACGGAAGATGCGCTATCGCTCGTCAGATTACGAAGAATGTCTTGAGAGTACACAAAACGTATTTGCTGTGAGGATGATTCTCGAAGCGTAGCATCTGTTAAAATTTACTGGGAACGATACTCGTTTTCATTTCGCAAGTTGTCCGTCTTTCTTTGCGTCATTTAGTTTACCGAATCATGACGCTTCGAGACATTTATCGCACGGGAGACACGATAGTATTACACAATAACATTATGCGAATGCGTGTCCTATATTCGACGTTTTGTTCATTCTTAGATATTAATATACATAATAGAAATTAAGTGCAAAAATAATTGCAGTGTTTGTTCTTCAATTTTAAAGCGGGGACAATAAGTACTGAGTGGACACTCTTAAAAATTGCATAACTTTTTTAAAATTGGTCCAATGGAGTTGAAGTTACGGGGTAAAATAGATAAATCAGTTTTTGGCCTATTTTCCCTAGTTAATGATGTTTAGAAATTCTGAAAAAAATTTCACACCTGTCAAGAACTTTAAAGTGAAAATCCTGCTTGTAAAAGATCAAAAACCTCAGAAAAATCGAAAAAAGGAGATTTCACATGGAAGATCTAGAGTGTCCACATTTATATTTTTACAGTAGCGATATATTGTTATAGGTATTGTTCATGTATTTTTTCAGATTTTTTGCTTTGGTGCGCCGTTGTTAAAAAAAATAGAAACCGATTTTTTCGACGTTTTTTCCGCGAAGAACTATAAGCTAACCTTAAAACTGTTACGTTCTATTTATTCTGTAGGTCTATCAGTGCCTGATTCCCCGTCGGGGAACGGTTCCATTTTATTCCGTATTTACCGTTTCGTTTCCGTTTTCCTTGGCAATGATTCGAATTTTATATTGCATCCGTCAAACAGTCTACACAGGGGATCGTGTCGTCCGGTGAATTTCGGTGTTGGCTGTTTATTATCGTATCAGAAAATTCTTCTGTTTAGGATGCATCGCGAGGTTTTTATCGCTCGTAGTTCCCTCCTTTATGCTAAGACTACGACTTCGTTGACCTCACCTCACCGAGGAAACGTTTTCATGTCCTAAAATATCTTCCGACCGCAAACACTTTCTAACGTGCAAAGATATTTTAACACACGGACCAACAAAGCGGATCCCAGAACGAAAATACCTTTCCCGCGCAAAAACGATGCGCACGGCTACCACCACTACGCCGATCCACTTATAAATTTCCGTATATTTACCCGCTTCGAATCCCTTTTTCCGAGCAAGTCTTCTTCTCTACGAACGGCGGTTTACAAAACAAGAGATGTCACGTAATTTTTACACTTTTATTCAACTGTGTACCAAAAATTCAGACGCTGTTATATTATATTATAAACGTTATGTCATTTTTGGTGCTGTATATACTATGTAGTTTGTACTATATTAAATAACATACATAATATACATATATTTTCGATTTATTTCTAAATTATTGATTTAACATACAGTGGGTGCAAACAAAGTATTCGTACACCTTTTAAAAACTAATAACTTTTTTATAACTGTACCAAACGTCCTGATTTTTTATGATCAATTAGAAGCATTGCTTTACGAAATGATATGCAAGAAAAATTTTCCAAAAATTATAATTTACAAGGTTACATGCAAAAATAAAAAAGGCATCTTTTAAAACTTTTTTATTCAGGCATTCAATGAAAATTTACACACATATACACATGCTGAAAAAATTTTAAATCGGTTAAAAATGGTGAAAATCGTTAATTGCACGACTTTTGATCAGTTTCTGCCTAAAAATCCACAGAATCGTACATCTTTCGATGCGTGTTGTTTTCGCCTGCGTCAACTGATATCGATGAAATTTTCAGCACGTGTATAACTCTCTCTAACATGGATCTACAAAATATATATTTTAAATTTTCTTTAAGGGCCCAAATAAAAAAGTTTTAAAAAATACCTTTCTCATTTTTGCATGTGTACATCTTTATTTTATATTTTTGTATTATAACATGTAACATATATCTATGGGTCAATAATAGCCTAGGATATTATTAATAAAGAAAAAAAAAACCTTGTAAATTATGATTTTTGGAAAATCTTTTTTGCATTTCATTTCGTAAATCAATGCTTCTAATTGATTCGAAAGAATTAGGTCGTTTGGTACAGTTACAAAAAAGTTATTAGTTTTTGAAAGGTGTACGAATGCTTTGTACGCCCATTGTACGTGCTTTCCGCGCCGATTCTATGTATAAATATACAATAATATTACTGTTTTTTCTCTGATGTTGTATTTAAAAGTTTCCCATGTACCTATATCACTGTTTTCGACACGTTATCAAGTTGAACGGCGATAAAACCGAGTCCTGAACAGTTGTGTGGGCTCGCCGTGCCGTTCGCGTTCGTGCCCCCGAATGATAATTCCTTATCATTATCCGGCTCTCTTCGCGTACACGTACTACAGTTACACAGACATATTCTTCCAGTTGCTAGAACCTAAACTCCGACGCTATCATCGAATATTCTAAGCAATAATATCTGGCTGTGGAGTCATATTTTTATTCGGAGAAAACCGTTGATACAAACACGTTCCTATGAACCAGAGAAATTTATCGCCTCTCCACGAATTAGGCAGTGAAGTTAAAATGTTTATAAATTAGGTTGTTGCATTACTACGCGCGGAAAAAAATTTTTTTTACATGCTATATGTCATCTCCCGTAGATTTTTTCACGCTTGTTTTCAAATTTTGAGACCAGATTTGAAATCAGCGTGAAGAAATCTACAGGAAATGATATATAACATGTTAAAAAAATAATTTTTAATAATTGCTTACAGAACATCAGGTGATTTGGTACAATTATACAAAAGTAAGTATTGTTTTAAAGTGCGTTCAAATACTTTCGTAATGTTCACTGTATCTACATATATCTCCACAGTTTAATTATTCTTTAAATATGAAAGAAGTGAAAATTGTAAAAAAGAAAAGAATTCGACTTTTTCAAAGATCTACCTCGAAACCTCCCCTTAAGTATACGTAAACTACTGTGTCGCAATTAAGAACTTATATATAAGAACAATAGAACTTGTTCGTTCGAAACAGAACGTCTAATTTTCAAATAATTGAGCTGATTTGAAATTTGAGTGTACCGAGTGGAAGGAGCATCGTAAATATAGGAGTGAAACAGGAGGTTTCGTGTCGGCGGAGTCTACGGTATTAAAGATAAGTAGCATGCAAGCTACTCCGGTCATGGTTGGTTAAGGTCCTTCGAAAATGGGTGAACAGGACACGACTCGTAGCACCTCAGAGTCACGTGAGAGATATACAGAAGGATAGATCGCGTAAGATCCTCCACGCCCCCTATTTCCTTTTGATGTTATCTTGATCGAGGCGAATAATTCCGTGCTGGAAAAAGGAATCAATATGATTTTCGGTAACGTTCATTCAATGTCTAACATCTTGAAAATTTCCACTTCAATGTAAAGATGCTACTTGATAACAAATATCTACAGTGAACCACAGTTCAAAAGATAGAAAACGATTCTTAAAAAAAAAAGAAAAACGAATAAAAGAAAATAGAAAACAAATGTACTTATAAGTGAACTGGAAAATTTAATTTAATTTCACTTTACGTTATAAAATTCATGGAACTACCCTATGAGTAACAATTACTAGCTTTTTTTAATCAATGTAATAAATAGTTCAGTTGTTTATTGCTAAATTTACTTTACTTTAGGACAACTATGCCAATAGAGGGGACATGGTTGCTGCAAGTTGGTTTCATTTATCATAAAATTTCAAATTGATAATTTTTTTATTCGTAAGCTACAAGTACATATAGTAATTTCAGTTTCATTTTTAATTTATTAATTTCTTGATGTTTCATATATATATATATATTTTATCTATGATCTGAAAAATTGAAAAATGCGGGATTCCGAAAGAAAATATTCACCTGTACGGAACAACGGCACACACTACCGGTTGGAAAATGTAGCTTTTGGGTGACAGTGACGTACAAAGAAAAATTCTAATTATAGCATTGCTAGATCTATATGCGTCATCAGATTATCTTTTGACAGTTGGGGTGAATTGTCCTTACGAAAAGTTTACGGGACCTTTTAGAACGAATTCCCCATTGTGCAGCCTCTTTGAAAAGTTGTTATTCCGGCTCATTGACGTCGAAATTTCGAGCTCACCTGCAGCCACGAAAAAAAGGGATCGCTGTGAGCGAGCAAGGTGCCCCATTCAAAGCGAACAATCGGCTAGAATTCGTCTATTCTTCCCTACCCTACCGCATCCTCTAATCCCCTTTGCGCATTTAAATCGTAAATGGTGGAGTCGCTATGAAAACGCAAGGTTAAACGTCTAGGAGAAAAATTAAGGGCAGATTCGGAATCAGCGTAAAAAGCTATGCATATAGGAATCGCATAGTGAAAATCGAACCGTTTTTTTTATACGGTTTCAGTAGCTTGTAATTGACGAAGAAAATTATTTACTATTTATTACAATTGAATTATATACATAATACGTTCGGAAACGAATGCCAAGTCAACGAAGATCGTCTGATACGAAATGAAAGTGATAAAGTCTGTCCATTCCGAAATATTCAAAATTTATCCAGCGATATTTGTTCGTCACTGCTGAGATCGAAGGTAGTGTCAAGGTTTCAACATATAAGAGCCTCGCGAAGACTTGTTTTTATCGAGAGACACCATCGCGAATTAATTGGCGAAGATTTACAAAAATATAACCGGAAATAAAAAAGTGGGTATGTATATTGTGTACTAGTAGATGATATTCGGCACATCTTTGATATCTCAGGAGCAGTCTGACAGGTTCCTCGTTAATACTCCGCCTCGCTCGCTCTTAATAATCCCATTCACTTTCTTCGTCAACCGGTTCATCCGAAGGATTCAAGTAAGTTGTGAATAATGACGCGCCCTGACCTCCTCACGATGATCGACGACTCCTCAGCTTTATGAATATCATTTGGGGGGGGGGGGTCCGACTGTATATATGTATATGTACAGACTAGACACGTCTAGGTACTATTTGACAAGAACCGTCGTTGTCGCCGCGGAAAGTATGTTGACACGTCCCAAAAATGCATATTTTCTGTTTTAAATCAATGACACTGTCCGACAGTCAAGAAACTTGACAATGTAATATTTAAAAATAATTTTTTTAAAAGCCTATCCGTTCAGGAGATATAAACTGTTAAATTTAACCGTTACACCTCCCCGCGCGACTGCAGCAATGACAATCGACGTGTTTCAATGAGAAAAAATCAAATGTTGGATTGGGTAGTGAAAATCGTATTTGAAACTGAAGAGCTGTGACGGAATTTTGAACACGCCAGAGCTGAATGAAGGATTGGGGGCCGGAGGGATCGTCATCAGCACATGGAAGCGATATACTGAAAGACGATCTACAAGACACAGGAACCCGTAGAGGCTCTTACATTTTTACCGACCCCATGCTGAGGAGCAAGTGCAGAGCACACTGTGCACACAGCTGAGAAAAAGGAAGAATGCCTGGGGAACGTTTTCTTCCTTCGGCTTCGGGGCATGCCTCCTGCATGAGAAGAGCTGTTCACTTATCGCTTTAAAGCTGTACTTTAAGCATGAAAGAATACAAGAGGCGCAGACCAATCAGACTAAAATTCGAACAGTTTCTTTACGCGTAATGTCCACAAGACGGAAATGGCGCAGCGTCCTCGGCGTACTCGCTCCACAGAGGAACGAATGGCCATTTTAGGTGGAAAAAAATCATAGATCATTTTACACTTCTTGAAACCGATTCAAATATTGTGTTATCTAAACATACTTTATTATATAAGATCCTAGGATCGTCTCAAAATACAAATTACTAATCTCACGACAGAGTTGGCCAGTAATCGATTACTTTGTGATTACTTTTGTAGTTGATTACAAAACCACTTATGTAAATACTATTAATCAAATCACAGTTCGTTTCATCATTTTTAAACTGTATTGGTAGTATTCGTGCTTCTTTCTTTCGCAAAAACATTCAAAAGTCATGATCAAGTAATATTATACTAATATATGTATACGCGCATCATTTACAATGAATTCCTACACTTCCGCTTCATTCGAAATAATTGTTCTCGTCGTAAAGTGATTTACACTTTACGCTGGTATTTTTTTGCAGAATAAATTTCAGCAATGCTCGAACGCTCGGTGAATGATTCGTTTGGTCATTAATACGTGACGGGAATACTTTCGTTCAGAAAACGCTCATGCAATATTAATACAGCATTAATTCTGGGAATAGTCACGATCAAAATGTACATAATTGTCTTTTACAGATGCACATGAAACCTGTTCCTATGCGGTGTTTATATGTACGTATTAAAGAATTTAACACTTTGCGGACAAGGATATCCGAAAATATTAATATTTTATTTCTTCGATATACACTTTTCTGTAAAAATGTAGATCACTGGGGGACTCCCCCCCTGTTCGCTTCGCTCACCAACTAACTCTCTCTGAAAAATACACACCGTTACGTCGCTCAATTTTCGGTACTCGTCTGAAGGCTTCGCGTTGTTTGATCTTATTTGAGCAAATTTTGGGCTGGCTGAGGGCTCATTCTAAAGAGGAAGATTAGATGCAGCGCGCTCTTCTAATGATTTTAACGAGATTATGTTTATATATTATAAAAACCCGTAGATTTCAATGCATTTTTCTGTCTCTAAAAGAAAGTTTAAAGGCCCGTGCGCCATCACCAAAGTTGTATCTTCTTTATTTTCCGTTATTTTTTAATGGAACTTTCGCCAACATATTCGTGGCATTTTTCTACTGCAAAATGACACCAAACACGATATAATTTCAACTGTATTTAGTGGTTTAATCGACGATGAAAGTTTCGAACGCAACGAAGAAGAGCGTATGGGAAAGAAAGAGACGCGGACAGTCGACGTCGCCGGCACAGTTCAAAGTTCAAAGGCCGGCGTTATCGCTGTCCTTCCTTGCGCCCGAAACTTTCATCGTCAATTAAACCACTAAATACAGTCGAAATTAATGAGAAAAATACCGCAAATATATTGGTGAAAGTCCCACAAAAAAATAATGAAAAATACAGAAGTTTTGTAATTGGATTAGTAGTGGTTCACACCGATATACCGCGTGCGCGGACACTGACATATATAACGCGACTTTGCTGTATAATTTTACTTTTAAATAAATTTTATTTCAACGTCAACCAACACGACTGTCGTGTATTCCTTTGATATGTCTGGAAAAATAAGTTTTACGTGATTTTTGGTCAAAATGTGGTTATTAAATAACTTGCTGGTCGTTGATGGCAAAAAAGAACTACAAAATCAAGATAATCTTGCAAATGAATATAAATATGAATACAATCGAGGAACTTTGCAGGTAGAATACATTGGGTACAAAATTGCGTTCGTTTAATGTCATTGCTAGAAATCGGACATTCCATATGCAACAATCTAACTAACCGTAGAATTAAAATTAAAAAATTAAAAAACTAAGCGGTAACCACTGGATAACTGTCAACTTTCGAGGCACAAAACACTTACGCGACGGCTAGTGTCACGCTCGCTTTCCGCGTCGCTTATCCGTGTGCGTGTCGCTGCGATCATGCGAGACACCGTATACATTCCTGCTTGGCGACAGAGGAGGGACACGCGCGTGTGTGAATAACGTATGTATGTGAGCAAGAGGCGTTCCCAATTGATAGTAATGTGATGACACTTATCAAGCTGCTGCTGTATTTATAATTCATACATCGCATGCAGCATTATCGCGAATATTGCGAGCGGTAATAAACGAAACAAATCTCTCGTGTTTATTGTTAAGAAAATCATATAAATACTTTATTAATTGTTTTAAAGATTGTATTCAAAGCGAAAAATACAATGTACACGTAAATCAATTTCTCTATCTTTAACTGTTTCGCCATCAACGTTTTGATTTCGCAATTTGGAAAGTGGTTTCGCCACTTAAGTGTGAGTTAACACAGCTATAAAAATATATTGTACAACTATTATTTCCGGGCTGTTCTTAAGTCTGCGAAATCTCATTAATAGACTGCGAATCTGCATGCATTTATGGATTCTAAAAGTTTTCAAAAAACGGTAGAATATAAATATTTATTTTAGACATATAAAGGCTACTATCACTGAGAATAGGATTTTATTTGTTCACATTTGCTTGAAATGTGCCGGGAAAAATTAAAAATTGCGCGTCCCCAGTCTACTCATTAAAATCCGAGGCTTGGTGGAAAGATCCGCAGTCTAGTTAGTGAACTCCGATACATTTCAGGGCAACGAAATGAAAGTGTAAGTTGTGTAGTGGATGGAGTTTCACAGATTACGTGCGTTAAATGATTACATGTTTGGCTAGCGTAACACGCATGCGTGATTACTCGATGAATAACGTTTATAAGTCCATTCATACGTGACAGACGTTATAAGATCGCTGACCAATTGGCTTACGACAACAAGTTCACCGAAGCTTACGAAAATATTTAAATCCATGTAATTGTCGTTGTACACACATACAGGATCTGTCCGGAAAGTAGTGCAACCATATTTTTTTTTTAATCTATTAAACATATGGGTACGACCTTTAAATTTCTTCAAAGTAGGATCCTTGGGCGTCGATACATTTTTTCCAGCGCGATTTCCATGGTGGATACCTTATAACGATCTAATAAATGGTACTTTTGCAACCAGTTGCTTTTGTGCTCTACTCTGATGTTCTTCATTGACTTCACTGTATTAGAAAATACCCGCATTAATTTACATTTGTCTCGTAGCGAAAGCTTCTTAGGATGCTCTGCACGTTTTTTCATCACTATTGCGACATTTTGTTACGAAATCTGCGATGGCACTTTTCAATTCACCAAGTTTCTTTGCGATGTATCTATAGCCTCTACTTTTAATGCAAGACATTTCGGTAATACTTTCAATTTACGCTATTGAAAACGAAAAGAATTCCACTAGGGTGAACGTACCTACATGTATTATTGCGGATGTACGTTTTACTGCGGTATCTTTTAAACATAGATATTTTGCCCTGAATAAATTTGTACAATTCGTTGAGAATATATTCTCGTTGGCGAGGAAAACAAAATCATTTACATGATTGTACATTGTTTATATTGCTTTAAATTGCATAGGGGCAAGTTTTATTATTTATATATCTATTTTGATAAATATAAAAAGAAAGAGTTTAGCAGGATAAACATGATTCAGCGGTCCCCACGACAATTTTTCATGACATCGTGCGCAAAACTGCTCTTTCAGGTTGAGATACCCAGAATTTTAAGTCGCTAACCCCTCGTTTAAGGGTAACATGAGGGTAAACGCCCTAAACTTTATCTGTTTTTCTTAGTTGTTCATTAAGATATTATGATAATCAAAAAACGCGAAAATACTCCAACTTACCACCTGCATTTCAAATATTTTTTTACAACTATGAGTAAATTACACTGTCCAACAGCCAAAAAGTGTTTCGACATGTTAAAATTAAAGTTCGTTAATATATTGAAATAATAATAATACTAAATACCTAACTACTTATATTCGTTTCGATCGCAGGCATGGAATTTTCCATAAGGTTGAACCTTCTTCATCATTGCACCGATGCATGGCAGGATCACTTTTCAGGAATGTTCACCTCGTAATTGCTGCACAAACTCATGGTCGAAAATTCAACAAAGAACCAAGTATGACCGGGTCTGCGTGGCTTCTGAAGCCGTTTCCTTTTTTTCTTCTTCTATCCAAACAAAACTCTTTCACCTTACCTCGCGTTCCTTTTGCGTTCGTGACTTCTCCCTGAATGAATAGTGTTCTCAACTGTTAACGTGTAAGTCAGCCTTCGCAGTGCTCTTTCGAGGCCACCTTCTTCCTCTTTTACCTACGGCTTTTGGCTTGTTTCGCCATGATGTACCACGGTGTATCAGTATAATTACTAAGCTGTGTGTGATTGGGTGTGCTTCCAATTTTCTTCTCGTTTACAGCTTTACGTTACCTTGTACCGAACCAAGCTCATTGATCGAAGTACTTATAGTATGTAAACGTCCTTAATGACTTAATTAATTTCATATTTTTTAGAGACCTTAATTTGCTTCATATTCCCCGACTTGTATTAGATTTGTTTGAAAACTGTTCGTTACTCGATGTTTTTGTAGTACTTATTCGATTTCAGCACTTGATGTTATGATAACACGTTGAAAATATATTGGAAAGACATATTTTAAAGACGTCTTTTTCGAGACTATGAATGTTTATCAAAATAAAATAATATATCTACTTTTATTTGTAATTGAGCATGTGAAAAGAGACTGGAAGGTCCCAGTACATTAATATACATTATTAGCATGACTCTCATTTACTCTTGACGAAAATTTTATCAAAATTTCTTTTACGACACCTCTTAGGATTGTTCTAATTAATAAAAAAAAATCTATACAAAGTTTGAGCTCGATCGGACAACGGGAAACGTGTCCCTAATTAAATCCTTATATAAAATCGTTTTTCTCGAATATCATCTAAATTATTGACCGCATTGAAAAATGTGTTGGACAAAACTTGTAGATCTAGAGAGGTAGCGTCTTTTATGACGTATTACATTTTTTCGTAAAACAAATGGTTTCTGAAAAAATTGAGAAAAATGTGGGACCAAAATCGAAGAAATTATTCTGAAACTTGAAAACTCAGGTGTGTGTTTATTATTTTTTATCGATACGCTTATATGGGGGTTGAAAAGGGGACGGAGGTGGCACCGCGGTAGGTGAGCAGTCGAGCCTATCGGTACTGAACGATAAGGTAGGCACCGACCTAATCGACGGTGCCAGCCGTTCCGATAATTCGAATTTAATTTGTTGAAATTAGTGACATTTTTTCATAATGCACCAATTGTGTACAACCATTATGTGTATTATTTGAAGCAACAGATTTGTTAAAGTTGTTATTGTGTACCATGAAGTGGATTGAGAACAAATCGTGCCACCGCGTATATGGAATATTCGATTCATAATTTGCATCGTCGGCAGAGGTCAGCCGAGTCAGACCGGTTTTAAAAAAATTGAGCCAGTTACAACGGAAGATAATTAGCCGGTAGCTGAAGAATGTGCTACACATGAGTAGAGCTAATCACGGGTTGGCCGTTGTTGTGGGTATTAGCGTACCATTTTTTTCTTCTACGCAGACACCATTCTGTCGATTCCTTTTATCGCTAATCCTTACTTTCTCCGGCAGCGAACTTCTCGAAGTTTTCCCCCATGAGAAGATAAATACTCGGAAAGCATTTTTAACTCTCAGAGGCGGACTCGATGAAAAACCGAGTTGTCGGCAGATTTTTGTCCAAAAAGATCGGTTTCTCACGGTTTCAGCCGAAAAAGTTTGAAGATGAAGAATTGGAAGCGTTACTGAAGATCAGAAGGGAGTTGTGTATTATGAGCTTTTAAAACAGGGTGAAACCATTACTGGTAGGGCTGTACGGAAAACAATAGATTCGTTTAAAAAGAGCATTGAAGGAAAAAAGGGCAGAATGGGAGACCAGACACGAGACATTGATTTTCCAACATGACAATGCTCGGCCACATGTTGCTCAACCCGTTAAAAACTATTTGGAAAATAGCGGATGGGAAGTTCTGCCCCACCCGCCATATAGTCCAGACTTGGCGCCTTCTGACTACCATTTGTTTCGGTCGATGCAGAATGCACTTTCCGGAATACACTTCACTTCAGTCCAAGGCATCAAAAATTGGCTCGATTCGTTCTTTGATTCAAAAGATGACCGGTTTTTTT